>JANJXV010000763.1:0-15000 GCA_024803745.1 Megascapheus bottae
AAGGGTAAGGGTTAGGGTTAGGGTTAGGGTTTGGGTAAAGGTTAGGGTTAGGGTTAGGGTAAGGGTAAGTGTTAGGGTTAGGGTTAGGGTTAGGGTTAGGATTAGGGTTAGGGTAACGGTAAGGGTTAGGGTTAGGGTTAGGGTTAGGGTTAGGGTAAGGGTTAGGATTAGGTTTAGGGTTAGGGGTCTGGTTAGTGTTAGGGTTAGGTTTAGGGTTAGGTTAGAGTAAGGGTACAGGTTAGGGTTAGGGTTAGGGTTAGGGTTAGGGTTAGGGTTAGGGTAAGGATTAGGGTAGGGGTTAGGGTTAGTGTAAGGTTTAGGGTTAGGCTTAGGGTTAACATGAAGGTTAGGTTTAGGGTTAGGGTTAGGGTTAGGGTAAGAATTAGGGTTAGGGTTAGGATTAGGGTAAGGTTTAGGGTTCGGGTTAGGGTAAGCATTAAGGTTAGGGTTAGTGTTAGGGTAAGGGTAAGTGTTAGGGTTAGGGTTAGGGTTAGGGTTAGGGTTAGGGTTAGGGTTCGGGTTAGGTTTAGGGGTAGGTTTAGTGTTAGGGTTAGGGTTAGGGTTAGGGTTAGGGTTAGGGTTAGGGTTAGGGTTAGGTTTAGGTTTAGAGTGAGGTTTAGGGTTAGGGTTAGGGTTAGGGTTGTTGTTAGGGTATGAGTAAGGGTTAGATATAGGGTTAGAGTTAGTGTTAGAGTTAGGGTTAGGATTAGGTGTGAGGTTTAGGTTTAGGGTAAGGATTAGGGTTAGGGTTAGGGTTAGGATTACGGTAAGGCTAAGCTTTATGGTTAGGGTCAGGGTTAGGGTTAGGGTTAGGTTTAGGGTTAGTGCTGGGTAAGGGTTAGTGTTAGGGTTAGGGTTAGAAATAAGATTAGGTTTAGGGTTATGGTAAGTGTAAGGGTTAGGGTTAGGGTTAGGGTTAGGGGTTATGGTTAAGGTTAGGGTTAGGGTTAAGGTAAGGGTAAGGGTTAGGGTTAGGGTTAGAGTTAGGTTTAGGGTAAGGGTAAGGGTTAGGCTTAGGGTTAGGGTTAGGGATTACGATTAGGGTTAGGGTTAGGTTTAGGGTTACGGATAGGGTAAGGGTAAAGGTTAGGTTCGGGTTAGGGTTATTTTTAGGGTTAGGATCAGAGTAAGGGTAAAGGTTAGTTTTAGGGTTCGGCTAAGGTTTGGGATTAGGGTTATTGTAAGCATTAAGGTTAGGGTTAGGGTTAGGGTAAGGGTAAGTGTTAGGGTTAGGGTTAGGGTTCGGGTTCGGGTTAGGGTTTGGGGTTAGGGTTAGGGTTAGGTTTAGGTGTAGGGTTAGGGTTAGGGTAAGGTTTAGGGTTAGGGTTAGGGTTAGGGTTAAAGTTTGGATTAGGTTCAGGGTAAGATTAAGGGTTAGGGTTAGGTTTAGTGTTAGGGTTACGGGTAATGTTAGAGTTAGGGTTAGGGTAAGGGTAAGTGTTATGGTTAGGTTTAGGGTTAGGGGTTAGGGTTAGGGTTACGGTTAGGGTTAGGGTTATGTTTAGGGTAAGGGTAATGGTAAGGTTTAGGTTTAGGGTTAGGATTAGCGTTAGCATAAGGGAAAGGGAAAGAGTAAGGGTTAAGGTTAGGGTTAGGGTAAAAGTAACGGTTGGCGTTAGGGTTAGGGTTAACTTTAGGGTTAGGATTAGTTTTAGGGTTAGTGTAAGTGTAAGGGTTAGGGTTAGGGTTAGGGTTAGGGTAAGTGTTAGAGTTAAGGTTAGGGTTAGGGTTACGGTTAGGATTAGGATTAGGGTAAGGGGAAGGGTTAGGGTTAGGGTTAGGGTAAGGGTTAGGTTTAGGGTTAGGGTTAGTGGTTAGGGTTAGTGTTAGGGGTAGGGTTAGGCTTAGGGGTAGGGTTAACATTAAGGTTCGGTTTTGGGTTAGGGTAAGGGTAAGTTTTAGGGTTAGAGTTAGGGTAAGGGAAAGCATTAGTCTTAGGATTAGGGTTAGGGTAAGGGTTAGGATTAGTGTTAGGGTTAGCATTAAGTTTAGGGTTAGGGTTAGGGTAAGTGTAAGGATTAGGATTAGGGTTAGGGTTAGGGTTAGGGTAAGGGTTAGGGTTAGTGTTAGGGTTAGGGTAAGGGTTAGGGTTAGGGTTAAGGTTAGGTTTAGGGTTAGGGTTAGGGTTAGGGTAAGTGTTAGGATTAGGATAAGGGTTAGGGTTAGGGTTAGGGTTAGGATTAGGGTTAGGGTTAGCATTAAGGATAGGGTTAGGGTTAGGGTTAGGGTTAGGGTTAGGGTTAGTGATAGGTTTAGGGTTAGGGTTAGGGTTAGGGTTAGGGTTAGGTTTAGGGTTAGGGTAAGGGTAAGGGTTAGGGTAGGTTTAGGGATAGGTTTAGGGTTAGGGTTAGGGTTAGGGTAAGGATAAGGGTTAGGGTTAAGGTTAGGGTTAGGGTTAGGGTTAGGGTTAGGGTTAGGTTTAGGTTTAGGGTTAGGGTTAGGTTTAGGGTTAGGGTAAGGGTAAGTGTTAGGGTTAGGGTTAGTGATAGGTTTAGCGTTAGGGTTAGGGTTAGGGTTAGGTTAAGGGTAAGGGTTAGGGTTAGGGTTAGTGATAGTTTTAGGGTTAGGGTTAGGGTTAGGGTTAGGTTTAGGGTTAGGTTAAGGGTAAGTGTTAGGGTTAGGGTTAGTGATAGGTTTAGGGTTAGGGTTAGGGTAAGGGTAAGGGTTAGGCTTAGGGTTAGTGTTAGGGTAATGGTTAGGGTTAGGGTTAGGGTTAGAGTGAGGTTTAGGTTTAGGGTTAGGGTTATGTTTAGGGTTAGGGTAAGGGTAAGTGTTAGGGTTAGGGTAAGGGTTAGTGTTAGGGTTAGGGTTAGTGATAGGTTTAGGGTTAGGGTTAGGGTTAGGGTTAGGTTTAGGGTTAGGGTAAGGGTAAGTGTTAGGGTTAGGGTTAGTGATAGGTTTAGGGTTAGGATTAGGGTCATGGTTAGGTTAAGGGTAAGGGTTACGATTAAGTTTAGGGTTAGGGTTAGGGTTAGGGTTAGGGTTAGGGTATGGGTTACGGTTAGGGTAAGGGTAAGGGTTAGGATTAGGGTTAGGGTTAGGGTTAGTTTTAGGGTTAGAGTTAGGGGAATGGTAAGGGTTACGGTTAGTTTTATGGTTGGGGTTAAATTTAGGGTTAGGGTTAGTGTTAGGGTAATGGTTAGGGTTAGGAATAGGGATAGAGTGAGGCTTAGGGTTAGGGTTAGGGTTAGGGGTTATGGTTATGGTTATGGTTAGGGTTAGGGTTAGGGTAAGGTTTAGGGTTAGGGTTAGAGTTAGGGTTCAGATTACGGTAAGGGTAAGATTTATGGATAGGGTCAGGGTTAGGGTTAGGGTTAGGTTTAGGGTTAGGGTTAGGGTAAGGGTAAGTGTTAGGGTTAGGGTTAGGGTTAGGGTTAGGATAAGGGTAAGGGTTAGGGTTAAGGTTAGGGTTAGGGGTTAGGGTTAGGGTTAGGGTAGGTTAGGTTTCTCGTTACGGTTAGGGTAAGGGTAAGGGTTAGGGTTAGTGTTAGGGTTAGGTTTAGTGTTATGGTTAGAGTAAGGGTAAGGGTTAGGGTTAGAGTTAGGGTTAGGGTTGGGGTTAGGTTTAGGGGTTAGAGTTAGGCTTAGGGTTATTGTAAGGGTAAGGGTTAGGTTTAGGGTTAGGGTTTAGGGTTAGGGTTAGGATTAGGGTTATATTTTGGGTAAGGGTAATGGTAAGGTTTAGGGTTAGGGTTAGGATTAGGGTTAGCATAAGGGAAAGGAAAGAGTACTGGTTAAGGTTAGGGTTAGGGTAAAAGTAAGGGTTGGCGTTAGGGTTAGGGTTAACTTTAGAGTTAGGATTAGTTTTATGGTTAGGGTAAGTGTAAGGGTTAGGGTTAGGGTTAGGGTTAGGGTAAGTGTTAGAGTTAAGGTTAGGGTTAATGTTAGGGTTAGGATTAGGATTATGGTAAGGGGAAGGGTTAGGGTTAGGGTTAGGGTAAGGGTTAGGGTTAGCGTTAGGGTTAGTGGTTAGGGTTAGTGTTAGGGGTAGGGTTAGGCTTAGGGGTAGGGTTAACATTAAGGTTAGGTTTTGGGTTAGGGTAAGGGTAATTGTTAGGATTAGATTTAGGGTTAGGGCAAGCATTAGGCTTAGGGTTAGGATTAGGGTAAGGGTTAGGGTTAGTGTTAGGGTTAGCATTAAATTTAGGGGTAGTTTTAGGGTAAGTGTAAGGGTTAGGTTTAGGGTTAGGGTTATGGTTAGGATAAGGTTTAGGGTTAGTGTTAGCATTAAGGTTAGGGTTAAGGTAAGGGTAAGGGTTAGGGTTAGGGTTAAGGTTAGGTTAAGGGTTAGGGTTAGGTTTAGGGTTAGGGTTAGGTTTAGGGTTAGGGTAAGGGTAAGGGTTATGGTTAGGTTTAGGGATAGGTTTAGGGTTAGGGTTAGGGTTAGGGTAAGGGTAAGGGTTAGGGTTAAGGTTAGGGTTAGGTTTAGTGTTAGGGTTAGGGTAAGGGTTAGGGTTAGGGTAAAGGTTAGGGTTAGGGTAAAAGTAAGGGTTAGGGTTAGGGTTAGAGTTAGGGTTATGTTTAGGGTTACGGTTAGGGTAAGGGTAAGGTTTAGGGTTAGGGTTAGGTTTAGGGTTAGGGTTTGAGTAAGGGTAAGGGTTAGGGTTAGGGTTAGGGTTAGGGTTGGGGTTAGGTTTAGTGGTTAGGGTTAGGTTTAGTGTTATGGTAAGGGTAAGGGTTAGGGTTAGGGTTAGGGGTTAGGGTTAGGGTTAGGGTTAGAGTTAGGGGTTAGGTTTAGGGTTAGGGTTAGGATTAAAGTAAGGGTAGGGGTTAGGGTTAGGGTTAGGGTTAAGGTTATGTTTAGGGTTAGGGTAATGGTAAGGGCAAGGGTTAGGGTTAGGGTTAGGGTTAAGGTTTGGGTAAGTGTAAGGGTTAGGGTTAGGGTGAAGGTTAGGGTTAGGGTTAGGATAAGGGCAAGTGTTAGTGTTAAGGTTACGGTTAGGGTAAGGGTTAGGATTATGGTTAGGGTAAGGGTAAGGGTTAGGGTTAGGTTTAGGGTAAGGGTTAGGGTTAGGGTTAGGGTTAGGGTGAAGGTTAGGGTTAGGGTTAGGGTAAGTGTAAGTGTTAGTGTTAAGGTTAGGGTTAGGGTTAGGATTAGGTTTAGGGTTAGGGTAAGGGTAAGGGTTAGGGTTAGGGTTATTGTAAGTGTTAGGGTTAGGGTTAGGGTTAGCATTAAGGTTAGGGTTAGGGTTAGGGTAAGTGTAAGGGTTAGGATTATTGTTAGGGTTAGAGTTAGGTTAAGGGTTAGGGTTAGGGTTAGGGTTAGCATTAAGGTTAGTGTTAAGGTAAGGGTAAGGGTTATTTTTAGGTTTAAGATTAGGGTAAGGGTAAGGGTTAGGGTTAGGGTCAGGGTCAGGTTTAGGATTAGGGTAAGGGTAAGTGTTAGGGTTAGGGTTAGGGATAGGTTTAGTGTTAAGGTTAGGGTTAGGGTAAGGGTAAGGGTTAGGGTTAAGGTTAGGGTTAGGATTAGGGTTAGGGTTAGGGTAAGGGTTAGGGTTAGGGTTAGGTTTACGGTTAGAGTTAGGAGAATTGTAAGGGTTAGGGTTAGTTAGGGTTGGGGATAATGTTAGGTTTAGGGTAAGGGTAAGGGTTAGGGTTAGGGTTAGGGTAATGGTTAGGGTTAGGTTTAGGGTTAGAGTGAGGTTTAGGGTTAGGGTTAGGGTTAGGGTTGTTGTTAGGGTATGAGTAAGGGTTAGATATAGGGTTAGAGTTAGTGTTAGAGTTAGGGTTAGGATTAGGTGTGAGTTTAGGTTTAGGGTAAGGATTAGGGTTAGGGTTAGGGTTAGGATTACGGTAAGGGTAAGGTTTATGGTTAGGGTCAGGGTTAGGGTTACGGTTAGGTTTAGGGTTAGTGCTGGGTAAGGGTTAGGGTTAGGGTTAGGGTTAGGGGTTACGGTTAAGGTTAGGGTTAGGGTTAAGGTAAGGGTAAGGGTTAGGGTTAGGGTTAGAGTTAGGTTTAGGGTAAGGGTAAGGGTTAGGCTTAGGGTTAGGGTTAGGGATTACGATTAGGGTTAGGGTTAGGTTTAGGGTTACGGATAGGGTAAGGGTAAAGGTTAGGTTCGGGTTAGGGTTATTTTTAGGGTTAGGATCAGAGTAAGGGTAAGGGTTAGGTTTAGGGCTAGGGTTAGGTTTGGGGTTAGGTTTAGGGGATAGCGTTAGGGTGAGGGTTACGGTTAGGAGTTAGGGTTAGGGTTAGGGTTAGATTTAGGGTTTAGGGTTAGGGTTAGGGTTAGGATTAAGGTAAGGGTAGGGGTTAGGGGTAGGGTTAGGGTAAGGTTAGATTTAGGGTTAGGGTAAGGGTAAGGGTTAGGGTTAGGTTTAGGGTTATGGTTAGGGGAAGGGTTAGGGTTAGGGTTGGGGTTACGGTTAGAATTAGGGTAAGGGTAAGGGTCAGGGTTAGGGTTAGTTTAGGGTAAGGGTTAGGGTTAGGGTTAGGGTTAGGGTTAGGTTTAGGGTTAGAGTTAGGGTAAGGGTAAGGGTCAGGGTTAGGGTTAGGGTTAGGTTTAATGTTGGGGTTAAGGTTAGGGCTAGGGTTAGGGCAAGGGTAAGGGTTAGGGTTAGGGTTAGGGTTAGGGTTAGCGTTGGGGTAAGGGTAAGGGTAAGGGTTAGGGTTAGGGTTAAGGTAAGGGTAAGGGTTAGGATTAGGGTTAGAGTTAGGGTAGGGTAAGGGTTAGGGTTATGTTCAGGGCAAGGGTTAGCGTTAGGATACGGTAAGGATTAGGGATAGGGTTACGGTTAGGGTAAGGGTAAGGGTTAGGGTTAGGGTTAGGGTTTGGGTAAAGGTTAGGGTTAGGGTTAGGGTAAGGGTAAGTGTTAGGGTTAGGGTTAGGGTTAGGGTTAGGATTAGGGTTAGGGTAACGGTAAGGGTTAGGGTTAGGGTTAGGGTTAGGGTTAGGGTAAGGGTTAGGATTAGGTTTAGGGTTAGGGGTCTGGTTAGTGTTAGGGTTAGGTTTAGGGTTAGGTTAGAGTAAGGGTACAGGTTAGGGTTAGGGTTAGGGTTAGGGTTAGGGTTAGGGTTAGGGTAAGGATTAGGGTAGGGGTTAGGGTTAGTGTAAGGTTTAGGGTTAGGCTTAGGGTTAACATGAAGGTTAGGTTTAGGGTTAGGGTTAGGGTTAGGGTAAGAATTAGGGTTAGGGTTAGGATTAGGGTAAGGTTTAGGGTTCGGGTTAGGGTAAGCATTAAGGTTAGGGTTAGTGTTAGGGTAAGGGTAAGTGTTAGGGTTAGGGTTAGGGTTAGGGTTAGGGTTAGGGTTAGGGTTCGGGTTAGGTTTAGGGGTAGGTTTAGTGTTAGGGTTAGGGTTAGGGTTAGGGTTAGGGTTAGGGTTAGGGTTAGGGTTAGGTTTAGGTTTAGAGTGAGGTTTAGGGTTAGGGTTAGGGTTAGGGTTGTTGTTAGGGTATGAGTAAGGGTTAGATATAGGGTTAGAGTTAGTGTTAGAGTTAGGGTTAGGATTAGGTGTGAGGTTTAGGTTTAGGGTAAGGATTAGGGTTAGGGTTAGGGTTAGGATTACGGTAAGGCTAAGCTTTATGGTTAGGGTCAGGGTTAGGGTTAGGGTTAGGTTTAGGGTTAGTGCTGGGTAAGGGTTAGTGTTAGGGTTAGGGTTAGAAATAAGATTAGGTTTAGGGTTATGGTAAGTGTAAGGGTTAGGGTTAGGGTTAGGGTTAGGGGTTATGGTTAAGGTTAGGGTTAGGGTTAAGGTAAGGGTAAGGGTTAGGGTTAGGGTTAGAGTTAGGTTTAGGGTAAGGGTAAGGGTTAGGCTTAGGGTTAGGGTTAGGGATTACGATTAGGGTTAGGGTTAGGTTTAGGGTTACGGATAGGGTAAGGGTAAAGGTTAGGTTCGGGTTAGGGTTATTTTTAGGGTTAGGATCAGAGTAAGGGTAAAGGTTAGTTTTAGGGTTCGGCTAAGGTTTGGGATTAGGGTTATTGTAAGCATTAAGGTTAGGGTTAGGGTTAGGGTAAGGGTAAGTGTTAGGGTTAGGGTTAGGGTTCGGGTTCGGGTTAGGGTTTGGGGTTAGGGTTAGGGTTAGGTTTAGGTGTAGGGTTAGGGTTAGGGTAAGGTTTAGGGTTAGGGTTAGGGTTAGGGTTAAAGTTTGGATTAGGTTCAGGGTAAGATTAAGGGTTAGGGTTAGGTTTAGTGTTAGGGTTACGGGTAATGTTAGAGTTAGGGTTAGGGTAAGGGTAAGTGTTATGGTTAGGTTTAGGGTTAGGGGTTAGGGTTAGGGTTACGGTTAGGGTTAGGGTTATGTTTAGGGTAAGGGTAATGGTAAGGTTTAGGTTTAGGGTTAGGATTAGCGTTAGCATAAGGGAAAGGGAAAGAGTAAGGGTTAAGGTTAGGGTTAGGGTAAAAGTAACGGTTGGCGTTAGGGTTAGGGTTAACTTTAGGGTTAGGATTAGTTTTAGGGTTAGTGTAAGTGTAAGGGTTAGGGTTAGGGTTAGGGTTAGGGTAAGTGTTAGAGTTAAGGTTAGGGTTAGGGTTACGGTTAGGATTAGGATTAGGGTAAGGGGAAGGGTTAGGGTTAGGGTTAGGGTAAGGGTTAGGTTTAGGGTTAGGGTTAGTGGTTAGGGTTAGTGTTAGGGGTAGGGTTAGGCTTAGGGGTAGGGTTAACATTAAGGTTCGGTTTTGGGTTAGGGTAAGGGTAAGTTTTAGGGTTAGAGTTAGGGTAAGGGAAAGCATTAGTCTTAGGATTAGGGTTAGGGTAAGGGTTAGGATTAGTGTTAGGGTTAGCATTAAGTTTAGGGTTAGGGTTAGGGTAAGTGTAAGGATTAGGATTAGGGTTAGGGTTAGGGTTAGGGTAAGGGTTAGGGTTAGTGTTAGGGTTAGGGTAAGGGTTAGGGTTAGGGTTAAGGTTAGGTTTAGGGTTAGGGTTAGGGTTAGGGTAAGTGTTAGGATTAGGATAAGGGTTAGGGTTAGGGTTAGGGTTAGGATTAGGGTTAGGGTTAGCATTAAGGATAGGGTTAGGGTTAGGGTTAGGGTTAGGGTTAGGGTTAGTGATAGGTTTAGGGTTAGGGTTAGGGTTAGGGTTAGGGTTAGGTTTAGGGTTAGGGTAAGGGTAAGGGTTAGGGTAGGTTTAGGGATAGGTTTAGGGTTAGGGTTAGGGTTAGGGTAAGGATAAGGGTTAGGGTTAAGGTTAGGGTTAGGGTTAGGGTTAGGGTTAGGGTTAGGTTTAGGTTTAGGGTTAGGGTTAGGTTTAGGGTTAGGGTAAGGGTAAGTGTTAGGGTTAGGGTTAGTGATAGGTTTAGCGTTAGGGTTAGGGTTAGGGTTAGGTTAAGGGTAAGGGTTAGGGTTAGGGTTAGTGATAGTTTTAGGGTTAGGGTTAGGGTTAGGGTTAGGTTTAGGGTTAGGTTAAGGGTAAGTGTTAGGGTTAGGGTTAGTGATAGGTTTAGGGTTAGGGTTAGGGTAAGGGTAAGGGTTAGGCTTAGGGTTAGTGTTAGGGTAATGGTTAGGGTTAGGGTTAGGGTTAGAGTGAGGTTTAGGTTTAGGGTTAGGGTTATGTTTAGGGTTAGGGTAAGGGTAAGTGTTAGGGTTAGGGTAAGGGTTAGTGTTAGGGTTAGGGTTAGTGATAGGTTTAGGGTTAGGGTTAGGGTTAGGGTTAGGTTTAGGGTTAGGGTAAGGGTAAGTGTTAGGGTTAGGGTTAGTGATAGGTTTAGGGTTAGGATTAGGGTCATGGTTAGGTTAAGGGTAAGGGTTACGATTAAGTTTAGGGTTAGGGTTAGGGTTAGGGTTAGGGTTAGGGTATGGGTTACGGTTAGGGTAAGGGTAAGGGTTAGGATTAGGGTTAGGGTTAGGGTTAGTTTTAGGGTTAGAGTTAGGGGAATGGTAAGGGTTACGGTTAGTTTTATGGTTGGGGTTAAATTTAGGGTTAGGGTTAGTGTTAGGGTAATGGTTAGGGTTAGGAATAGGGATAGAGTGAGGCTTAGGGTTAGGGTTAGGGTTAGGGGTTATGGTTATGGTTATGGTTAGGGTTAGGGTTAGGGTAAGGTTTAGGGTTAGGGTTAGAGTTAGGGTTCAGATTACGGTAAGGGTAAGATTTATGGATAGGGTCAGGGTTAGGGTTAGGGTTAGGTTTAGGGTTAGGGTTAGGGTAAGGGTAAGTGTTAGGGTTAGGGTTAGGGTTAGGGTTAGGATAAGGGTAAGGGTTAGGGTTAAGGTTAGGGTTAGGGGTTAGGGTTAGGGTTAGGGTTAGGTTTCTCGTTACGGTTAGGGTAAGGGTAAGGGTTAGGGTTAGTGTTAGGGTTAGGTTTAGTGTTATGGTTAGAGTAAGGGTAAGGGTTAGGGTTAGAGTTAGGGTTAGGGTTGGGGTTAGGTTTAGGGGTTAGAGTTAGGCTTAGGGTTATTGTAAGGGTAAGGGTTAGGTTTAGGGTTAGGGTTTAGGGTTAGGGTTAGGATTAGGTTATATTTTGGGTAAGGGTAATGGTAAGGTTTAGGGTTAGGGTTAGGATTAGGGTTAGCATAAGGGAAAGGAAAGAGTACTGGTTAAGGTTAGGGTTAGGGTAAAAGTAAGGGTTGGCGTTAGGGTTAGGGTTAACTTTAGAGTTAGGATTAGTTTTATGGTTAGGGTAAGTGTAAGGGTTAGGGTTAGGGTTAGGGTTAGGGTAAGTGTTAGAGTTAAGGTTAGGGTTAATGTTAGGGTTAGGATTAGGATTATGGTAAGGGGAAGGGTTAGGGTTAGGGTTAGGGTAAGGGTTAGGGTTAGCGTTAGGGTTAGTGGTTAGGGTTAGTGTTAGGGGTAGGGTTAGGCTTAGGGGTAGGGTTAACATTAAGGTTAGGTTTTGGGTTAGGGTAAGGGTAATTGTTAGGATTAGATTTAGGGTTAGGGCAAGCATTAGGCTTAGGGTTAGGATTAGGGTAAGGGTTAGGGTTAGTGTTAGGGTTAGCATTAAATTTAGGGGTAGTTTTAGGGTAAGTGTAAGGGTTAGGTTTAGGGTTAGGGTTATGGTTAGGATAAGGTTTAGGGTTAGTGTTAGCATTAAGGTTAGGGTTAAGGTAAGGGTAAGGGTTAGGGTTAGGGTTAAGGTTAGGTTAAGGGTTAGGGTTAGGTTTAGGGTTAGGGTTAGGTTTAGGGTTAGGGTAAGGGTAAGGGTTATGGTTAGGTTTAGGGATAGGTTTAGGGTTAGGGTTAGGGTTAGGGTAAGGGTAAGGGTTAGGGTTAAGGTTAGGGTTAGGTTTAGTGTTAGGGTTAGGGTAAGGGTTAGGGTTAGGGTAAAGGTTAGGGTTAGGGTAAAAGTAAGGGTTAGGGTTAGGGTTAGAGTTAGGGTTATGTTTAGGGTTACGGTTAGGGTAAGGGTAAGGTTTAGGGTTAGGGTTAGGTTTAGGGTTAGGGTTTGAGTAAGGGTAAGGGTTAGGGTTAGGGTTAGGGTTAGGGTTGGGGTTAGGTTTAGTGGTTAGGGTTAGGTTTAGTGTTATGGTAAGGGTAAGGGTTAGGGTTAGGGTTAGGGGTTAGGGTTAGGGTTAGGGTTAGAGTTAGGGGTTAGGTTTAGGGTTAGGGTTAGGATTAAAGTAAGGGTAGGGGTTAGGGTTAGGGTTAGGGTTAAGGTTATGTTTAGGGTTAGGGTAATGGTAAGGGCAAGGGTTAGGTTTAGGGTTAGGGTTAAGGTTAGGTTTAGGGTTAGATTAAGGGTAAGGGTAAAGGTTAGGGTTAGGGTTAGGGTTAGGTTTAGTGTTGTGGTTAAGGTTAGGGTTAGGGTTAGGGTTAGGGTTGGGGTTAGGTTTAGTGGTTAGGGTTAGGGTTAGTGTTATGGTAAGGGTAAGGGTTAGGGTTAGGGTTAGGGGTTAGGGTTATGGTTAGGGTTAGAGTTAGGGGGTAGGGTTAGGGTTAGGGTTAGGTTTTAGGTAAGGGTAGGGGTTAGGGTTAGGGTGAGGGTTAAGGTTAGGTTTAGGATTAGGGTAGGATAAGGGTAAGGGTTAGGGGTAGGGTTAAATTTAGGTTTAGGGTTAGGGTAAGGGTAAGGGTTAGGGTTAGGGTTAGTGTTAGGGTAAGGGTTAGGGTTAGGCTTAGGGTTAACAATAAGATTAGGGTTAGGGTTAGGGTTAGGGTTAGGATAAGAATTAGGGTTAGGGTTAGGCTAAGGTTTAGGATTAGTGTTAGTGTAAGCATTAAGGTTAAGGTTAGGGTTAGGGTAAGGGTAATTGTTAGGGTTAGGTTTAGGGTTAGGGTTAGGGTTTGGGGTTAGGGTTAGGATTAGGGTTAGGTTTAGGGTTAGGGTTAGGGTAAGGGTAATGTTTAGGGTTAGGGTTAGGGTTAGGGTTAATATTTGGATTAGGTTTAGGGTAAGATTAAGGGTAAGGCTTAGGTTTAGTGTTAGGGTTAGGGTTAAGATTAGGGTTAGGGTTAGGGTAAGGGTAAGTGTTAGGGTTAGGTTTAGTGTTAGGGGTTAGGGTTGGGGTTAGGGTTAGGGTTAGGATTAGGTTTAGGCTAAGGGTAATGGTAAGGTTTAGTGTTAGGGTTAGGATTAGGGTTAGCATAAGGGAAAGGGAAAGAGTTAGGGTTAAGGTTAGGGTTAGGGTAAAAGTAAGGGTTAGCGCTAGGGTTAGGTTTAATTTTAGGGTTAGGATTAGTTTTAGGGTTAGGGTAAGTGTAAGGGTTAGAGTTAGGGTTAGGATAAGGGTAACTGTTAGAGTTAAGGTTAGGGTTACGGTTAGGGTTAGGGTTAGGTTTATGGTTAGAGTTAGCGGAAGGGTAAGGTTTAGGGTTACTTTTTGGGTTGGGGATAAGGTTAGGGTTAGGGTTAGGGTAAGGGTAAGGGTTAGGGTTAGGTTTAGTGTTAGGGTAATGGTTAGGGTTAGGGTTAGGGTTAGAGTGATGTTTAGGGTTAGGGTTATGGTTAGCTTTAGGTTTAGGGTAAGAGTAACTTTAGGGTTAGGGTTAGGGTTAGGGTTAGGGTTAGGGTTATGGTTAGGGAGAGGGTTAGGGTTAGGGTAAGGGTAAGGGTTAGGGTTATGGTTAGAGTTAGGGTTAGGTTTAGGGTTACGGTTAGGTTAAGGGTAAGGTTTAGGGTTAGGGTTAGGTTTAGGGTTAGGGTTTGAGTAAGGGTAAGGGTTAGGGTTAGGGTTAGGGTTAGGGTTGGGGTTAGGTTTAGTGGTTAGGGTTAGGGTTAGGGTTATGGTAAGGGTAAGGGTTAGGGTTAGGGTTAGGGGTTAGGGTTAGGGTTAGGTTTAGAGTTAGGGGTTAGGTTTAGGGTTAGGGTTAGGATTAAAGTAAGGGTAGGGGTTAGGGTTAGGGTTAGGGTTAAGGTTATGTTTAGAGTTAGGGTAATGGTAAGGGTAAGGGTTAGGTTTAGGGTTAGGGTTAAGGTTAGGTTTAGGGTTAGATTAACGGTAAGGGTAAAGGTTAGGGTTAGGATTAGGGTTAGGTTTAGTGTTGTGGTTAAGGTTAGGGTTAGGGTTAAGGGTAGGTTTAGGGTTGGGGTTAGGTTTAGGATAACTGTATGTGTTAGGGTTAGGGTTAGGATTAGCGTTAGGGTAAGGGTAAGGGTTAGGATTAAGGTTTGGGTTAGGGGTTAGGAATAGGGTTAGGGTTAGGTTTAGGGTTACAGTTAGGGTAATGGTAAGGGTTAGGGTTAGGGTTAGGGATAGGTTTAGGGTTAGGGTTAAAGTAAGCGTAAGGGTTAGGGTTAGGGTTAGGGTTGGGGTTAGGTTTAGGGGTTAGGGTTAGGGTTAGGGTTATGGTAAGGTTAAGGGTTAGGGTTAGGGTTAGGGGTTAGGGTTATGGTTAGGGTTAGTGTTAGGGGGTAGGGTTAGGGTTAGGGTTAGGTTTTAGGTAAGGGTAGGGGTTAGGGTTAGGGTGAGGGTTAAGGTTAGGTTTAGGATTAGGGTAGGATAAGGGTAAGGGTTAGGGGTAGGGTTAAATTTAGGTTTAGGGTTAGGGTAAGGGTAAGGGTAAGGGTTAGGGTTAGGGTTAGTGTTAGCGTAAGGGTTAGGGTTAGGCTTAGGGTTAACATTAAGATTAGGGTTAGGGTTAGGGTTAGGGTTAGGGTAAGAATTAGGGTTAGGGTTAGGCTAAGGTTTAGGATTAGGGTTAGTGTAAGCATTAAGGTTAAGGTTAGGGTTAGGGTAAGGGTAAGTGTTAGGGTTAGGTTTAGGGTTAGGGTTAGGGTTTGGGGTTAGGGTTAGGATTAGGGTTAGGTTTTGGGTTAGGGTTAGGGTAAGGGTAATGTTTAGGGTTAGGGTTAGGGTTAGGGTTAATATTTGGATTAGCTTTAGGGTAAGATTAAGGGTAAGGCTTAGGTTTAGTGTTAGGGTTAGGGTTAAGATTAGGGTTAGGGTTAGGGTAAGGGTAAGTGTTAGGGTTAGGTTTAGTGTTAGGGGTTAGGGTTGGGGTTAGGGTTAGGGTTAGGGTTATGTTTAGGGTAAGGGTAATGGTAAGGTTTAGTGTTAAGGTTAGGATTAGGGTTAGCATAAGGGAAAGGGAAAGAGTTAGGGTTAAGGTTAGGGTTAGGGTAAAAGTAAGGGTTAGCGCTAGGGTTAGGTTTAACTTTAGGGTTAGAATTAGTTTTAGGGTTACGGTAAGTGTAAGGGTTAGAGTTAGGGTTAGGATAAGGGTAACTGTTAGAGTTAAGGTTAGGGTTACGGTTAGGGTTAGGGTTAGGTTTATGGTTAGAGTTAGCGGAAGGGTAAGGTTTAGGGTTACTTTTTGGGTTGGGGTTAAGGTTAAGGTTAGGGTTAGGGTAAGGGTAAGGGTTAGGGTTAGGTTTAGTGTTAGGGTAATGGTTAGGGTTAGGGTTAGGGTTAGAGTGATGTTTAGGGTTAGGTTTATGGTTAGCTTTATGTTTAGGGTAAGAGTAACTTTAGGGTTAGGGTTAGTAATAGGTTTAGGGTTATGGTTAGGGATAGGGTTAGGGTAAGGGTAAGGGTAAGGGTTAGGGTTATGGTTAGAGTTAGGGGGAGGGTAAGGTTTAGGGTTACGGTTAGGGTAAGGGTAAGGGTAAGGGTTAGGGTTAGGTTTAGGGTTAGGGTTTGAGTAAGGGTAAGGGTTAGGGTTAGGGTTAGGGTTGGGGTTAGGTTTA
>JANJXV010000763.1:20000-30000 GCA_024803745.1 Megascapheus bottae
TTAGGGTTGGGGTTAAATTTAGGGTTAGGGTTAGTGTTAGGGTAATGGTTAGGGTTAGGGATAGGGTTAGAGTGAGGCTTAGGGTTAGGGTTAGGGTTAGGGGTTATGGTTAGGGTTAGGGTTAGGGTTAGGGTAAGGGTTAGGGTTAGGGTTAGTGTTAGGGTAATGCTTAGGGTTAGGGTTAGGGTTAGAGTGAGGTTTAGGTTTTGGGTTAGGGTTAGGTTTAGGGTTAGGGTAAGGGTAAGTGTTAGGGTTATGGTAAGGGTAAGTGTTAGAGTTAGGGTTAGTGATAGGTTTAGGGTTAGGGTTAGGGTTAGGGTATGGTTAAGCATTAGGGTTAGGGTTAGGGTTAGGGTTAGGTTTAGGGTTAGGGTAAGGGTAAGTGTTAGGGTTAGGGTTAGTGATAGGTTTAGGTTTAGGGTTAGGGTTAGGGTTATGTTAAGGGTAAGGGTTACGGTTAAGTTTAGGGTTAGGGTTAGGGTTAGGGTTAGGGTTAGGGTAAGGGTTAGAGTTAGGGTAAGGGTAGGGGTTAGGATTAGGGTTAGGGTTAGGGTTAGCTTTAGGGTTAGAGTTAGGGGAAGGGTAAGGGTTAGGGCTAGTTTTAGGGTTGGGGTTAAATTTAGGGTTAGGGTTAGTGTTAGGGTAATGGTTAGGGTTAGGGATAGGGTTAGAGTGAGGCTTAGGATTAGGGTTAGGTTTAGGGGTTATGGTTATGGTTAGGGTTAGGGTTAGGGTAAGGGTTAGGGTTAGGGTTAGAGGAAGGGTTCGGATTACGGTAAGGGTAAGTTTTATGGTTAGGGTCAGGGTTATGGTTAGGGTTAGGTTTAGGGTTAGGTTAGGGTAAGGGTAAGTGTTAGGGTTAGGGTTCGGGTTAGGATAAGGGAAAGGGTTAGGGTTAAGTTTAGGGTTAGGGGTTAGGGTTAGGGTTAGGTTTCTGGTTACGGTTAGGGTAAGGGTAAGGGTTAGGGTTAGGTTTAGGGTTAGGTTTAGTGTTATGGTTAGAGTAAGTGTAAGGGTTAGGGTTAGGGTTAGGGTTAGGGTTGGGGTTAGGTTTAGGGGTTAGGGTTAGGGTTAGGGTTATTGTAAGGGTAAGGGTTAGGGTTAGGTTTAGGGGTTAAGGTTATGGTTAGGATTAGATTTAGGGGTTGAGGTTAGGGTTAGGGTTAGGATTAAGGTAAGGGTAGGGGTTAGGTTTATGGTGAGGGTTAAGGTTAGGTTTAGGGTTAGGGTAGGGTAACGGTAAGTGTTAGGGTTAGGGTTAGGGTAAGGGTTAGGGTTAGGCTTATTGTGAACATTAAGGTTAGGGTAAGGGTAAGGGTAAGGGTTAGGGTTAGGGTTAGGGTAAGGGTTAGGGTTAGGCTTATTGTTAACATTAAGGTTAGGGTAAGGGTAAGGGTAAGGGTAAGGTTTAGGGTTAGGGTTAGGGTAAGGGTTAGGGTTAGGCTTATTGTTAACATTAAGGTTAATGTTAGGGTTAGGGTTATGGTAAGGGTTAGGGTTAGGCTTATTGTTAACATTAAGGTTAGGGTAAGGGTAGGGGTAAGGGTTAGGGTTAGGGTTAGGGTAAGGGTTAGTGTTAGGCTTATTGTTAACATTAAGGTTAGGGTTAGGGTTAGGGTTAGGGGTAGGTTAAGAATTAGGGTTAGGGTTAGGGTTCGGCCAAGTTTTAGGATTAGGGTTAGTGTAAGCATTAAGGTTAGGGTTAGGGTTAGGGTTAGGGTTAAGGTTAGGCTTAGGTTTAGGGTAAGGGTAAGTGTTAGGGTTAGGGATAGGGTTAGGGTTAGGGTTTGGGGTTAGGGTTAGGGTTAGGGTTAGGTTAGGTTTGGGGTTAGGATTAGGGTAAGGGTAAGTGTTAGGGTTAGGGTTAGTGTTAGGGTTAGGGTTAAGGTTAGGGTTAGGTTTAGGGTAAGGGTAAGTGTTAGGGTTAGGTTTAGGGTTAGGGTTAGGGTTAGGGTTAGGGTTAGGTTTTGGGTAAGGGTAATGGTAAGGTTTAGGGTTAGGATTAGCGTTAGCATAAGGGAAAGGGAAAGAGTTAGGGTTAAGTTTAGAGTTGGGGTAAAAGTAAGGGTTGGCTTTAGGGTTAGGGTTAATTTTAGGGTTAGGATTAGTTTTATGGTTAGGGTAAGTGTAAGGGTTAGGGTTAGGGTAAGGGTTACGGTTAGGCTTATCGTTAACATTAAGGTTAGGGTAAGGGTAAGGGTAAGGGTTAGGATTAGGGTTAGGGTAAGGGTTAGGGTTAGGCTTATTGTTAACATTAAGGTTAGGGTTAGCGTTAGGGTTAGGGGTAGGGTAAGAATTAGGGTTAGGGTTAGGGTTCGGCCAAGTTTTAGGATTAGGGTTAGTGTAAGCATTAAGGTTAGGGTTAGTGTTAGGGTTAGGGTTAAGGTTAGGGTTAGGTTTAGGGTAAGGGTAAGTGTTAGGGTTAGGGATAGGGCTAGGGTTAGGGTTTGGGGTTAGGGTTATGGTTAGGGTTAGAGTTAGGTTTGGGTTAGGATTAGGGTAAGGGTAAGGTTTAGGGTTAGGGTTAGGGTTAGGGTTAATGTTTGGATTAGGTTTAGGGTAAGATTAAGGGTTAGGGTTAGGGTTAGTGTTAGGGTTAGGGTTAAGGTTAGGGTTAGGTTTAGGGTAAGGGTAAGTGTTAGGGTTAGGTTTAGGGTTAGGGGTTAGGGTTAGGGTTAGGGTTAGGGTTATGTTTTGGGTAAGGGTAATGGTAAGGTTTAGGGTTAGGGTTAGGATTAGCGTTAGCATAAGGGAAAGGGAAAGAGTTAGGGTTAAGTTTAGGGTTGGGGTAAAAGTAAGGGTTGGCGTTAGGGTTAGGGTTAACTTTAGGGTTAGGATTAGTTTTATGGTTAGGGTAAGTGTAAGGGTTAGGGTTAGGGTTAGGGTTAGGGTTAGGGTTAGGGTAAGGGTTAGGGTTAGTTTTAGGGTTAGGGTAAGGGCAAGGGTTAGGGTTAGGTTTAGGGACAGGTTTAGGGTTAGGGTTAGGGTTAGGGTTAGGGTAAGGGCAAGGGTTAAGGTTAGGGTTAGGGTTAGTGTTAGGGTTAGGGTAAGGGTTAGGGTTAGGATAAGTGTAAGGGTTAGTTTAGGGTTAGGTTTAGGTTTATGGTTAGAGTTAGGGGAAGGGTAAGGTTTAGGGTTACTTTTTGGGTTGGGGTTATGGTTAGGGTTAGGGTTAGGGTAAGGGTAAGGATTAGGGTTAGGGTTAGTGTTAGGGTAATGTTTAGGGTTAGGGTTAGGGTTAGAGTGAGGTTTAGGGTTAGGGTTACGGTTAGCTTTAGGTTTAGGGTAAGGGTAAGTGTTAGGGTTAGGGTAAGGGTAAGGGTTAGGGTTAGGTTTAGGGACAGGTTTAGTGTTAGGGTTAGGGTTAGGGTTAGGGTAAGGGTAAGGGTTAAGGTTAGGGTTAGGGTTAGTGTTAGGGTTAGGGTAAAGGTTAGGGTTAGGATAAGGGTTAGGGTTAGGGTTAGGGTTAGGTTTAGGTTTATGTTTAGAGTTAGGGGAAGGGTAAGTTTTAGGGTTACTTTTTGGGTTGGGGTTAAGGTTAGGGTGAGGGTTAGGATAAGGGTAAGGATTAGGGTTAGGGTTAGTGTTAGGGTAATGGTTAGGGTTAGGGTTAGGGTTAGAGTGAGGTTTGGGGTTAGGGTTACGGTTAGCTTTAGGTTTAGGGTAAGGGTAAGTGTTAGGGTTAGGGTTAGTGATAGGTTTAGGGTTAGGGTTAGGGATAGGGTTAGGGTTAGGGATAGGGTTAGTGTTAGGGTAAGGGTAAGGGTTAGGGTTAAGGTTAGGTTTAGGGTTAGGGTTAGGTTAAGTGTTAGGGTTAGGGTAGGGGTTAGGTTTAGGGTTAGGGTTAGGGTTAGGGTAAGTGTAAGGGTTAGGATTAGGGTTAGGGTTAGGGTTAGGGTAAGGTTTAGGGTTAGGGTTAGGGTTAGGGTAAGGGTAAGGGTTAGGGTTAAGGTTAGGTTTAGGGTTAGGGTTAGGTTAAGGGTTAGGGTTAGGGTAAGGGTTAGGTTTAGGGTTAGGGTTAGGGTTAGGGTAACTGTAAGGGTTAGGATTAGGGTTAGGGTTAGGGTTAGGGTAAGGGTTAGGGTTAGGGTTAGGGTTAAAGTTAGGGTAAGGGTAAGGGTTAGGGTTAGGGTTAGGTTCAGGGTTAGGGTAAGGGTAAGGGTTAGGGTTAGCTTTAGGGATAGGTTTAGGGTTAGGGTTAGGGTTAGGTTAAGGGTAAGGGTTAGGGTTAAGGTTAGGGTTAGGGTTAGTGTTAGGGTTAGGGCAAGTGTTAGGGTTAGGGTAAGGGTTAGGGTTAGAGTTAGGCTTAGGTTTATGGTTAGAGTTAGGGTTAGGGTTAGAGTGAGGTTTAGGGTTAGGGTTAGGTTTAGGGTTAGGGTAAGGGTAAGTGTTATCGTTAGGGTTAGTGATAGGTTTAGGGTTAGGGTTAGGGTTAGGTTTAGGTTTAGGGTTAGGGTTACGTTTAGGGTTAGTGTAAGGGTAAGTGTTAGGGTTAGGGTTAGTGATTGGTTTAGGTTTAGGGTTAGGGTTAGGTTAAGGGTAAGGGTTACTGTTAAGTTTAGGGTTAGGGTTAATGTTAGGGTTAGGGTAAGGTTTAGGGTAAGGGTTAGGGTTAGGGTTAGGGTTAGGTTTAGCTTTAGGGTTAGAGTTAGGGGAAGGGTAAGGTTTAGGTATAGTTTTAGGGTTTGGGTTAAATTTAGGGTTAGGGTTAGTGTTAGGGTAATGGTTAGGTTTAGCGTTTTGGTTACAGTGAGATTTATGGTTAGGGTTAGGGTTACGTTTACGGTAAGGGTAAGATTTATGGTTAGGGTCAGGGTTAGGGTTAGGGTTAGGTTTAGGGTTAGGGTTAGGGTAAGGGTAAGTGTTAGGGTTAGGGTTAGGTTTAGGGTTAGGATAAGGGTAAGGATTAGGGTTAAGGTTAGGGTTAGGGGTTAGGGTTAGGGTTAGGGTTAGGTTTAGGGTTACGGTTAGGGTAAGGGTAAGGATTAGGGTTAGGGTTAGGGTTAGGTTTGGGGTTAGGGTTAGGGGTAAGGGTTAGGGGTAGGGTTATGTTAAGGGTAAGGGTTAGGGTTAGGGGTTAGGGTTTGGGTTAGGATTAAGGTAAGGGTAGGGGTTTGGGTTAGGGTGAGGGTTAAGGTTAGGTTTAGGGTTAAGGTAGGGTAAGGGTAAGGGTTAGGGTTAGGGTTAAGTTTAGGTTTAGGTTTAGAGTAAGGATAAGGGTAAGGGTCAGTGTTAGGGTTAGGGTTAGGGTAAGGGTTAGGGTTAGGCTTAGGGTTAACATTAAGATTAGGGTTATGGTTAGGGTTCGGCTAAGGTTTAGGATTAGGGTTAGTGCAAGCATTAAGGTTAGGGTTAGGGTTAGGGTAAGGGCAAAGATTAGGGTTAGGGTTAGGGTTAGGTTTAGTGTTATGGTTAGAGTAAGGGTAAGGGTTAGGGTTAGGGTTAGGGTTAGGTTTGGGGTTAGGTTTAGGGGTTAGGTTTAGGGTTAGGGTTATCGTAAGGGTAAGGGTTAGGGTTAGGGTTAGGGGTTAAGGTTATGGTTAGGATTAGAGTTAGGGGTTAGGGTTAGGGTTATGGTTAATATTAAGGTAAGGGTAGGGGATAGGTTTAGGGTGAGAGAAAAGGTTAGGTTTTGGGTTAGGGTAGGGTAAGGATAAGGGTTAGGGCTAGGGTTAAGTTTAGGTTTAGGGTTAGGGTAAGGATAAGGGTAATGGTAAGGGTTAGGGTTAGGGTTAGGGTAAGGGTCAGGGTGAGGCTTAGGGATAACATTAAGGTTAGGGTTAGGGGTAGGGTAAGAATTAGGGTTAGGGTTAGGGTTCGGCTAAGGTTTAGGATTAGGGTTAGTGTAAGCATTAAGGTTAGGGTTAGGGTTAGGGTAAGGGTAAGTGTTAGGGTTAGGGTTAGGGTTAGGGTTAGTGTTTGGGGTTAGGGTTAATGTTAGGGTTAGGGTTAGGTTTAGGGTTAGGGTTAGGGTAAGGGTAAGGTTTAGGGTTAGGGTTAGGGTTAGGGTTAATGTTTGGATTAGGTTTAGGGTAAGATTAAGGGTTAGGGTTAGGGTTAGTGTTAGGGTTAAGGTTAAGGTTAGGGTTAGGGTTAGGGTAAGGGTATGTGTTAGGGTTAGGTTTAGGTTTAGGGGTTAGGGTTAGGGTTAGGGTTAGGGTTATGTTTTGGGTAAGGGTAATGGTAAGGTTTATGGGTAGGGTTAGGATTAGCGTTAGCATAATGGAAAGGGAAAGTGTTAGGGTTAAGGTTAGGGTTAGGGTAAAAGTAAGGTTTGGCGTTAGGGTTAGGGTTAACTTTAGGGTTAGGATTAGTTTTAGGGTTAGGGTAAGTGTAAGGGTTAGGGTTAGGGTTAGGGTAAGGGTAAGTGTTAGAGTTAAGGTTAGGGTTAGGGTTAGGGTTAGGATTAGGATTAGGGTAAGGGGAAGGGTTAGGATTAGGGTTAGGGTAATGGTTAGTGTTAGGGTTAGTGTTCAGGGTTAGTGTTAGGGGTAGGGATAGGCGTAGGGGTAGGGTTAACACTAACGTTAGGTTTTGGGTTAGGGTAAGGGTAAATGTTAGGGTTAGAGTTAGGGTTAGGGCAAGCATTAGGCTTAGGGTTAGGGTTAGGGTAAGGGTTAGGGTTAGTGTTAGGGTTAGCATTAAGTTTAGGGTTAGGGTTAGGGTAAGTGTAAGGGTTAGGATTAGGGTTAGGGTTAGTGTTAGGGTAAGGGGTAGGGTTAGGGTTAGCATTAAGGTTAGGTTTAAGGTAAGGGTAAGTGTTAGGGTTAGGGTTAAGGTCAGGTTAAGGTTAAGGGTTAGGGTTATGGTTAGGTTTAGGGTTAGGGTAAGTGTAAGGGTTAGGGTTAGGTTTAGGGATAGGTTTAGGGTTAGGGTTAGGGTAAGGGTAATGGTTAGGGTTAAGGTTAGGGTTAGGGTTAGTGTTAGGGTTAGGGAAAGGGTTAGGGTTAGGGTAAAGGTTAGGGTTATGGTTAGGATTAGGGTTAGGTTTATGGTTAGAGTTAGGGCAGGGGTAAGGTTTACGGTTACTTTTTGGGTTGGGGTTAAGGTTAGGGTTAGGGTTAGGGTAAGGGTAAGTGTTACGGTTAAGTTTAGGGTTAGGGTTAGGATTAGGGTTAGGGTTAGGGTTAGGGTAAGGGTTAGGTTCAGGGATAGGTTTATGGTTAGAGTTAGAGGAAGGGTAAGGTTTAGGGTTACTTTTGGGTTGGGGTTAAGGTTAGGGTTAGGGTTAGGTTAAGGGTAGGTGCTAGGGTTAGGGTAAGGGTAAGTGTCAGAGTTAGGGTTAGTGATAGGTTTAGGGTTAGGGTTAGGGTTAGGGTTAGGTTTAGGGTTAGGGTAACGGTAAGTGTTAGGGTTAGGGTTAGTGATAGGTTTAGGGTTAGGGTTAGAGTTAGGGTTAGGTTAAGGGTAAGGGTTACGGTTAAGTTTAGGTTTAGGGTTAGGATTAGGGTTAGGGTTAGGGTTAGGGTAAGGGTTAGGGTTAGGGTTAGGGATAGCATTAAGGTTACAGTTAAGGTAAGGGTAAGGGTTAGGGTTAGGGTTAAAGTTAGGGTAAGGGTAAGGGTTAGGGTTAGGGTTTGGGTAAGGTTCAGGTTTAGGGTAAGGGTAAGGGTTAGGGTTAGGTTTAGGGATTGGTTTAGGGTTAGGGTTAGGGTTAGGGTACGGGTAAGCGTTAGGTTTAAGGTTAGGGTTAGTGTTAGTGTTAGGGTTAGGGTTAGGGTAAGGGTTAGGGTTAGGGATAAGGTTAGGTTTATGGTTATAGTTAGGGGAAGGGGAAGGTTTAGGGTTACTTTTTGGGTTGGGGTAAGGTTAGGGTTAGGGTTAGGGTAAGGGTAAGGGTTAGGGTTAGGGTTAGTGTTAGGGTAATGGTTAGGGTTAGGGTTAGGGTTAGAGTGAGGTTTAGTGTTAGGGTTTGGGTTAGGTTTATGGTTAGGGTAAGGGTAAGTGTTAGGGTTAGGGTAAGGGTACGTGTTAGGGTTAGGCTTAATGATAGGTTTAGGGTTAGGGTTAGGGTTAGGGTTAGGTTTAGGGTTGGTAAGGGTAAGTGTTACGGTTAGGGTTAGTGATAGGTTTAGGGTTAGGGTTAGGGTTCGGGTTAGGTTAAGGGTAAGGGTTACGGTTAAGTTTAGGGTTAGGATTAGGGTTAGGGTTAGGGTAAGGGGTAGGGTTAGGGTAAGGGTTAGGGTTAGGGTTAGGGTTAGCTTTAGGGTTAGAGATAGGGGAAGTGTAAGGGTTAGGGTTAGTTTTAGGGTTGGGGTTAAATTTAGGGTTAAGGTTACTGTTAGGGTAATTGTTAGGGTTAGGGATAGGGTTAGAGTGAGGCTTAGGGTTAGGGTTAGGGTTAGTGTAAGGGTTAGGGTTAGGGTAAGGGTTAGGGTTAGGGTTAGGGTTAGGGTTCGGATTACGGTAAGGGTAAGGTTTATGGTTAGGGTCAGGGTTAGGGTTATGGTTAGGTTTAGGGTTAGGGTTAGGGTAAGGGTAAGTGTTAGGGTTAGGGTTAGGGTTAGGATAAGGGTAAGTGTTTGGGTTAAAGTTAGGGTTAGTGGTTAGGGTTAGGGTTAGGGTTAGGTTTCTGGTTACGGTTAGGGTAAGCATAAGGGTTAGGGTTAGGGTTAGGGTTAGGTTTAGTGTTATGGTTAGAGTATGGGTAAGGGTTAGGGTTAGGGTTAGGGTTAGGGTTGGGGTTAGGTTTAGGGGTTAGGGATAGGGTTGGGGTTATGGTAAGGGTAAGGGTTAAGGTTAGGGTTAGGGGTTAAGGTTATGGTTAGGATTAGAGTTAGTGGTTAGGGTTAGGGTTAGGGTTAGGATTAAGGTAAGGGTAGGGGTTAGGTTTAGGGTGACGGTTAAGGTTAGGTTTAGGGTTAGGGTAGGGTAAGGGTAAGGGTTAGGGTTAGGGTTAAGTTTAGGTTTAGGGTTAGGGTAAAGGTAAGGGTAAGGGTTAGGGTTAGGGTTAGAGTTAGGGTAAGGGTTAGGGTTAGGCTTAGGGTTAACATTAAGTTTAGGGTTAGGGTTAGGGTAAGAATTAGGGTTTGATATAGGGTTTGGCTAAGTTTTAGGATTAGGGTTAGTGTAAGCATTAAGGTTAGGGTTAGGGTTAGGGTAAGGATAAGTGTTAGGGTTAGGGTTAGGGTTAGGGTTAGGGTTTGGGGTTAGGGTTAGGGTTAGGGTTAGGTTTAGTGTTAGGGTTAGGGTAAGGGTAAGGTTTAGGGTTAGGGTTAGGGTTAGGGTTAATGTTTGGATTAGGTTTAGGGTAAGATTAAGTGTTAGGCTTAGGGTTAGTGTTAGGGTTATTGTTAATCTTAGCGTTAGTGTTAGGTTAAGGGTAAGTGTTAGGGTTAGTTTTAGGGTTAGGGGTTAGGGTTAGGGTTTGGGTTAGGGTTATTGTTATGTTTTGGGTAAGGGTAATGGTAAGGATTAGTGTTGGGGTTAGGGTAAGGGTAAGGTTTAGGGTTAGGGTTCGGGTTAGGGTTAATGTTTGGATTAGGTTTAGGGTAAGATTAAGTGTTAGGGTTATGTTTAGTGTTAGGGTTAGGGTTAAGGTTAGGGTTAGGGTAAGGGTAAGTGTTAGGGTTAGGTTTAGGGTTAGGGGTTAGGGTTAGGGTTAGGGTTATGTTTTGGGTAAGGGTAATGGTAAGGTTTAGGGTTAGGGTTAGGATTAACGTTAGCATAAGGGAAAGGGAAAGGGTTAGGGTTAAGGTTAGGGTTAGGGTAACATTAAGGGTTGGCGTTAGGGTTAGAGTTAACTTTAGGGTTAGGATTAGTTTTAGGGTTAGTGTAAGTGTAAGGGTTAGGGTTAGGGTAAGGGTAAGTGTTAGAGTTAAGGTAAGGGTTAGGTTTAGGGTTAGGTTTAGTGGTTAGGGTTAGTTTTAGGGGTAGGTGTAGCCTTAGGGGTAGGGTTAACATTAAGGTTAGGTTTTGGGTTAGGGTAAGGGTAAGTGTTAGGGTTAGAGTTAGGATTAGGGCAAGCATTAGGCTTAGGGTTAGTGTTAGGGTAAGGGTT
>JANJXV010000763.1:35000-130000 GCA_024803745.1 Megascapheus bottae
GGGTTAGGATAAGGGTTAGGGTTAGGGTTAGGGTTCAGATTACGGTAAGGGTAAGGTTTATGGTTAGGGTCAGTGTTAGGGTTAGGTTTAGTGTTAGGGTTAGGCTAAGGGTAAGTGTTAGGGTTAGGGTTAGGGTTAGGGTTAGGATAAGGGTAAGGGTTTGGGTTAAAGTTAATGTTAGGGGTTAGGGTTAGGGTTACGGTTAGGTTTCTGTTTACGGTTAGGGTAAGGGTAAGGGTTAGGTTAGGGTTAGGGTTAGGTTTAGTGTTATGGTTAGAGTATGGGTAAGGGTTAGTGTTAGGGTTAGGATTGGGGTTAGGTTTAGGGGTTAGGGATAGGGTTGGGGTTATGGTAAGGGTAAGGGTAAGGGTTAGGGTTAGGTTTAGGGGTTAAGGTTATGGTTAGGGTTAGAGTTAGGGGTTAGGGTTAGGGTTAGGGTTAGGATTCAGGTAAGGGTAGGGGTTAGGTTTAGGGTGAGGGTTAAGGTTAGGTTTTGGGTTAGGGTAGGGTAAGGGTAAGGGTTAGGGTTAGGGTTAAGTTTAGGTTTAGGGTTAAGGTAAGGGTAAGGGTAAGTGTTAGGGTTAGGGTTAGGGTTAGGGTAAGGGTAGGGTTATGCTTAGGGTTAACATTAAGGTTAGGGTTAGGGTTAGGGTAAGAATTAGGGTTAGGGTTAGGGTTTGGCTAAGGTTTAGGATTAGGGTTAGTGTAAGCATTAAGGTTAATGTTAGGGTTAGGGTAAGGGTAAGTGTTAGGGTTAGGGTTAGGGTTAGGGTTAGGGTTTGGGGTTAGGGTTAGGGTTAGGTTTAGTGTTAGGGTTAGGGTAAGGGTAAGGTTTAGGGTTAGGGTTAGGGTTAGGGTTAATGTTTGGATTAGGTTTAGGGTAAGATTAAGTGTTAGGGTTAGGGTTAGTGTTAGGGTTATTTTTAAACTTAGCGTTAGGGTTAGGGTAAGGGTAAGTGTTAGGGTTAGGTTTAGGGTTAGGGTTAGGGGTTAGGGTTAGTGTTAGGGTTAGGGTCATTGTTATGTTTTGGGTAAGGGTAATGGTAAGGATTAGGTTTGGGGTTAGGGTAAGGGTAAGGTTTAGGGTTAGGGTTAGGGTTAGGGTTAATGTTTGGATTAGGTTTAGGGTAAGATTAAGTGTTAGGGTTAGGGTTAGTGTTAGGGTTATTGTTAAACTTAGCGTTAGGGTTAGGGTAAGGGTAAGTGTTAGGGTTAGGTTTAGGGTTAGGGGTTAGGGTTAGGGTTAGGGTTAGGGTTATTGTTATGTTTTGGGTAAGGGTAATGGTAAGGATTAGGGTTGGGGTTAGGGTAAGGGTAAGGTTTAGGGTTAGGGTTAGGGTTTGGGTTAATGTTTGGATTAGGTTTAGGGTAAGATTAAGTGTTACGGTTAGGTTTAGTGTTAGGCTTAGGGTTAAGGTTAGGGTTAGGTTTAAGGTAATGGTAAGTGTTAGGGTTATGTTTAGGGTTAGGGGTTAGGGTTAGGGTTAGGTTTAGGGTTATGTTTTGGGTAAGGGTAATGGTAAGGTTTAGGGTTAGGGTTAGGATTAACGTTAGCATAAGGGAAAGGGAAAGGGTTAGGGTTAAGGTTAGGGTTAGGGTAAAAGTAAGGTTTGGCGGTAGGGTTAGGGTTAACTTTAGGGTTAGGATTAGTTTTAGTGTTAGTGTAAGTGTAAGGGTTAGGTTTAGGGTTAGGTTAAGGGTAAGTGTTAGAGTTAAGGTAAGGGTTAGTTTTAGGGTTAGGGTTAGTGGTTAGGGTTAGTTTTCGGGGTAGGGGAAGGCTTAGGGGTAGGGTTAACATTAAGGTTAGGTTTTGGGTTAGGGTAAGGGTAAGTGTTAGGGTTAGAGTTAGGGTTAGTGCAAGCATTAGGCTTAGGGTTAGGGTTAGGGTAAGGGTTAGGGTTAGTGTTAGGGTTAGCATTAAGTTTAGGGTTAGGGTTAGGGTAAGTGTAAGGGTTAGGATTAGGGTTAGGGTTGGGTTAGGGTAACGGTTAGGGTTAGGGTTAGCATTAAGGTTAGGGTTAAGGTAAGGGTAAGGGTTAGGGTTAGGGTTAAGGTTAGGTTAAGGGTAAGGGTTAGGGTTAGGCTTAGGGTTAGGTTTAGGGTTAGGGTAAGGGTAAGGGTTAGGGTTAAGGTTAGGGTTAGGGTTAGTGTTAGGGTTATGGTAAGGGTTAGGGTTAGGGTAAATGTTAGTGTTAGGGTTAGGGTTAGGGTTAGGTTTATGGTTAGAGTTAGGGGAAGGGTAAGGTTTAGGGTTACTTTTTGGGTTGTGGTTAAGGTTAGGGTTAGGGTTAGGGTAACGGTAAGGGTTAGGGTTAGGTTTAGTGTTAGGGTAATGGCTGGGTTAGAGTTAGGGTTAGAGTGAGGTTTAGGGTTAGGGTTACGGTTACATTTAGGGTTAGGGTAAGGGTAAGTGTTAGGGTTAGGGTTAGTGATAGGTTTAGGGTTAGGGTTAGGGATAGGGTTAGGGTTAGGGTTAGGGTAAGGGTTAGGGTTAAGGTTAGGGTTAGGGTTAGGGTTAGGGTTTGGGTTCGGGTTAGGGTAAGGGTTAGGGATAGGGTAAGGTTAAGGGTTAGGTTTAGGGTTAGGGTTAGGGTTAGGTTTAGGGTTAGAGTTAGGGGAAGGGTAAGGGTTAGAGTTAGTTTTATGGTTGGGGTTAAAGTTAGGGTTAGGGTTAGTGTTAGGGTAATGGTTAGGGTTAGGGTTAGGGTTAGAGTGAGGGTTAGGGTTAGGGTTAGGGGTTAGGGTTAGGGTGAGGGTTAGGGTTAGTGTTAGGATTACGGTAAGGGTAAGATTTATGGTTAGGGTCTGGGTTGGGTTTAGGGTTAGAATTAGGGTTACTCTAAGGGTAAGGGTTAGGGTTAAGGTTAGTGTAAGGGGTTAGGGTTAGAGTTAGGGTTGGGTTTAGGGTTACGGTTAGGGTAAGGGTAAGGGTTAGGTTTAGGGTTAGGGTTTGAGTAAGGGTAAGGGTTAGGGTTCGGGTTATTGTTAGAGTTAGGGTTAGGTTTAGGGGTTAGGGTTAGGGTTAATGTTATGGTAAGGGTAAGGGTTAGGGTTAGGGTTAGGGGTTAGTGTTACGGGTAGAGTTAGGGGTTAGGGTTAGGGTTAGGATTAAGCTAAGGGTAGGGGTTAGGGTTAGGGTGAGGTTTAAGGTTAGGTTTAGGGTTAGGGTAAGGGTAAGGGTAAGGGTTAGGGTTAGGGTTAGGGTTAAGGTTAGGTTTAGGGTTAGGTAAGGGTAAGGGTAAGGTTTAGGGTTAGGGTTATGGTTAGTTTAGGGTAAGGGTTAAGGTTAGCGTTAGGGTTAGGTTTAGGGTTAGAGTTAGGGTAAGGGTAAGGGTTAGGGTTAGGGTTAGGGTTAGGTTTAGGGTTGGGGTTAAGGTCAGGGTTAGGGTTAAGGGTAGGTTTAGGGTTAGGGTTAGGTTTAGGGTAAGGGTATGTGTTAGAGTTAGGGTTAGGATTAGCGTTAGGGTAATGGTAAGGGCAAGCGTTAGGGTTAGGGTTAAGGTATCGGTTAGGGTTAGGATTAGGGTTAGGGTTAGGGTAGGTTAAGGGTTAGGGTTATGTTCAGGGTAAGGGTTAGCGTTAGATTAAGGGTAAGGGTTAGAGATAGGGTTAGGGTTAGGGTAAGGGTTAGGGTTAGGGTTAGGGTTAGGATTACGGTAAGGGTTAGGATTAAGGTTTGGGTTAGGGGTTAGGAATAGGGTTAGGGTTAGGTTTAGGTTTACAGTTAGGGTAATGGTAAGGGTTAGGGTTAGGGTTAGGGTTAGGTTTAGGGTTAGTGTTAGAGTAAGGGTAAGGGTTAGGGTTTGGGTTAGGGTTAGGGTTAGGGTTGGGGTTAGGTTTAGGGCTTAGGGTTAGGGTTAGGGTTATGGTAAGGGTTAGGGTTAGGGTTAGGGTTAGGGGTTAGGGTTATGGTTAGGGTTAGAGTTAGGGGTTAGGGTTAGGGTTAAGGTTAGGTTTAAGGTAAGGGTAGGGGTTAGGGTTAGGGTGAGGGTTTAGTTTAGGTTTAGGGTTAGGGTAGGATAAGGGTAAGGGTTAGGGGTAGGTTTAAATTTAGGTTTAGGGTTAGGGTAAGGGTAAAGGTAAGGGTTAGGATTAGGGTTAGGATTAGGGTTAGGGTAAGGGTAAGAATTAGGGTTAGGGTTAAGCTAAAGTTTAGGATTAGGGTTAGTGTAAGCATTAAGTTTAGGGTTAGGGTTAGGGTAAGGGTAAGTGTTAGGTTTAGGGTTAGGGTTAGGGTTTGGGGTTAGGGTTAGGGTTAGGTTTAGGGTTAGGGTTAGGGTAAGGGTAATGGTTATGGTTACGGTTAGGGTTTGGGTTAATGTTTGGATTTGGTTTAGGGTAAGATTATGGTTTAGGGTTAGGGTTAGTGTTAGGGTTAGGGTTAAGGTTAGGGTTAGGGTTAGGGTAAGAGTAAGTGTTAGGGTTAAGTTTAGGGTTAGGGTTTAGGGTTAGGGTTAGGGTTAGGGTTATGTTTAGGATAAGGGTAATGGTAAGGTTTAGGGTTAGGGTTAGGATTAAGGTTAGCATAAGCAAAAGGGAAAGAGTTAGGGTTAAGGTTAGAGTTAGGGTAAAAGTAAGGGTTATTGTGAGGGTTAGGGTTAACTTTAGGGTTAGGATTAGTTTAAGGGTTAGGGTAAGTGTATGGGTTAGGGTTAGGGTTGGGTAAGGGTAAGTGTTAGAGTTAAAGTTAGGGTTAGGGTTAGGGTTAGGATTAGGATTAGGGTAAGGGGAAGGGTTAGCGTTAGGGTTAGGGTAACGGTTAGGGTTCGGGTTAGGGTTAGTGGTTAGGGTTAGTGTTAGGGGTAGGGTTAGGGTTAGGGGTAGGGTTAACATTAAGGTTAGGTTTTGGGTTAGGGTAAGTGTAAGTGTTAGGGTTAGAGTTAGGGTTAGGGCAAGCATTAGGTTTAGGGTTAGGGTTAGGGTAAGGGTTAGGGTTAGTGTTAGGGTTAGCATTAAGGTTAGGGTTACGGTTAGGGTAAGTGTAAGGGTTAGGATTATGGTTAGGGTTAGGGTAAGGGTTAGGGTTAGGGTTAGCATTAAGGTTAGGGTTAAGGTAAGGGTAAGGGATAGGGTTAGGTTTAAGGTTAGGTTAAGGGTAAGGGTTAGGGTTAGGGTTAGTTTTAGGGTTAGGGTAAGGGCAAGGGTTAGGTTTAGGTTTAGGGACAGGTTTAGGGTTAGGGTTAGGGTTAGGGTTAGGGTAAGGGCAAGGGTTAAGGTTAGGGTTAGGGTTAGTGTTAGGGTTAGGGTAAGGGTTAGGGTTAGGATAAGTGTAAGGGTTAGTTTAGGGTTAGGTTTAGGTTTATGGTTAGAGTTAGGGGAAGGGTAAGGTTTAGGGTTACTTTTTGGGTTGGGGTTATGGTTAGGGTTAGGGTTAGGGTAAGGGTAAGGATTAGGGTTAGGGTTAGTGTTAGGGTAATGTTTAGGGTTAGGGTTAGGGTTAGAGTGAGGTTTAGGGTTAGGGTTACGGTTAGCTTTAGGTTTAGGGTAAGGGTAAGTGTTAGGGTTAGGGTAAGGGGAAGGGTTAGGGTTAGGTTTAGGGACAGGTTTAGTGTCAGGGTTAGGGTTAGGGTTAGGGTAAGGGTAAGGGTTAAGGTTAGGGTTAGGGTTAGTGTTAGGGTTAGGGTAAAGGTTAGGGTTAGGATAAGGGTTAGGGTTAGGGTTAGGGTTAGGTTTAGGTTTATGTTTAGAGTTAGGGGAAGGGTAAGTTTTAGGGTTACTTTTTGGGTTGGGGTTAAGGTTAGGGTGAGGGTTAGGATAAGGGTAAGGATTAGGGTTAGGGTTAGTGTTAGGGTAATGGTTAGGGTTAGGGTTAGGGTTAGAGTGAGGTTTGGGGTTAGGGTTACGGTTAGCTTTAGGTTTAGGGTAAGGGTAAGTGTTAGGGTTAGGGTTAGTGATAGGTTTAGGGTTAGGGTTAGGGATAGGGTTAGGGTTAGGGATAGGGTTAGTGTTAGGGTAAGGGTAAGGGTTAGGGTTAAGGTTAGGTTTAGGGTTAGGGTTAGGGTAAGTGTTAGGGTTAGGGTAAGGGTTAGGTTTAGGGTTAGGGTTAGGGTTAGGGTAAGTGTAAGGGTTAGGATTAGGGTTAGGGTTAGGGTTAGGGTAAGGTTTAGGGTTAGGGTTAGGGTTAGGGTAAGGGTAAGGGTTAGGGTTAAGGTTAGGTTTAGGGTTAGGGTTAGGTTAAGGGTTAGGGTTAGGGTAAGGGTTAGGTTTAGGGTTAGGGTTAGGGTTAGGGTAACTGTAAGGGTTAGGATTAGGGTTAGGGTTAGGGTTAGGGTAAGGGTTAGGGTTAGGGTTAGGGTTAAAGTTAGGGTAAGGGTAAGGGTTAGGGTTAGGGTTAGGTTCAGGGTTAGGGTAAGGGTAAGGGTTAGGGTTAGCTTTAGGGATAGGTTTAGGGTTAGGGTTAGGGTTAGGTTAAGGGTAAGGGTTAGGGTTAAGGTTAGGGTTAGGGTTAGTGTTAGGGTTAGGGCAAGTGTTAGGGTTAGGGTAAGGGTTAGGGTTAGAGTTAGGCTTAGGTTTATGGTTAGAGTTAGGGTTAGGGTTAGAGTGAGGTTTAGGGTTAGGGTTAGGTTTAGGGTTAGGGTAAGGGTAAGTGTTATCGTTAGGGTTAGTGATAGGTTTAGGGTTAGGGTTAGGGTTAGGTTTAGGTTTAGGGTTAGGGTTACGTTTAGGGTTAGTGTAAGGGTAAGTGTTAGGGTTAGGGTTAGTGATTGGTTTAGGTTTAGGGTTAGGGTTAGGTTAAGGGTAAGGGTTACTGTTAAGTTTAGGGTTAGGGTTAATGTTAGGGTTAGGGTAAGGTTTAGGGTAAGGGTTAGGGTTAGGGTTAGGTTTAGCTTTAGGGTTAGAGTTAGGGGAAGGGTAAGGTTTAGGTATAGTTTTAGGGTTTGGGTTAAATTTAGGGTTAGGGTTAGTGTTAGGGTAATGGTTAGGTTTAGCGTTTTGTTTACAGTGAGATTTATGGTTAGGGTTAGGGTTACGATTACGGTAAGGGTAAGATTTATGGTTAGGGTCAGGGTTAGGGTTAGGGTTAGGTTTAGGGTTAGGGTTAGGGTAAGGGTAAGTGTTAGGGTTAGGGTTAGGTTTAGGGTTAGGATAAGGGTAAGGGTTAGGGTTAAGGTTAGGGTTAGGGGTTAGGGTTAGGGTTAGGGTTAGGTTTAGGGTTACGGTTAGGGTAAGGGTAAGGATTAGGGTTAGGGTTAGGGTTAGGTTTGGGGTTAGGGTTAGGGGTAAGGGTTAGGGGTAGGGTTATGTTAAGGGTAAGGGTTAGGGTTAGGGGTTAGGGTTTGGGTTAGGATTAAGGTAAGGGTAGGGGTTTGGGTTAGGGTGAGGGTTAAGGTTAGGTTTAGGGTTAAGGTAGGGTAAGGGTAAGAGTTAGGGTTAGGGTTAAGTTTAGGTTTAGGTTTAGAGTAAGGATAAGGGTAAGGGTCAGGGTTAGGGTTAGGGTTAGGGTAAGGGTTAGGGTTAGGCTTAGGGTTAACATTAAGATTAGGGTTATGGTTAGGGTTCGGCTAAGGTTTAGGATTAGGGTTAGTGCAAGCATTAAGGTTAGGGTTAGGGTTAGGGTAAGGGCAAAGATTAGGGTTAGGGTTAGGGTTAGGTTTAGTGTTATGGTTAGAGTAAGGGTAAGGGTTAGGGTTAGGGTTAGGGTTAGGTTTGGGGTTAGGTTTAGGGGTTAGGTTTAGGGTTAGGGTTATCGTAAGGGTAAGGGTTAGGGTTAGGGTTAGGGGTTAAGGTTATGGTTAGGATTAGAGTTAGGGGTTAGGGTTAGGGTTATGGTTAATATTAAGGTAAGGGTAGGGGATAGGTTTAGGGTGAGAGAAAAGGTTAGGTTTTGGGTTAGGGTAGGGTAAGGATAAGGGTTAGGGCTAGGGTTAAGTTTAGGTTTAGGGTTAGGGTAAGGATAAGGGTAATGGTAAGGGTTAGGGTTAGGGTTAGGGTAAGGGTCAGGGTGAGGCTTAGGGATAACATTAAGGTTAGGGTTAGGGGTAGGGTAAGAATTAGGGTTAGGGTTAGGGTTCGGCTAAGGTTTAGGATTAGGGTTAGTGTAAGCATTAAGGTTAGGGTTAGGGTTAGGGTAAGGGTAAGTGTTAGGGTTAGGGTTAGGGTTAGGGTTAGTGTTTGGGGTTAGGGTTAATGTTAGGGTTAGGGTTAGGTTTAGGGTTAGGGTTAGGGTAAGGGTAAGGTTTAGGGTTAGGGTTAGGGTTAGGGTTAATGTTTGGATTAGGTTTAGGGTAAGATTAAGGGTTAGGGTTAGGGTTAGTGTTAGGGTTAAGGTTAAGGTTAGGGTTAGGGTTAGGGTAAGGGTATGTGTTAGGGTTAGGTTTAGGTTTAGGGGTTAGGGTTAGGGTTAGGGTTAGGGTTATGTTTTGGGTAAGGGTAATGGTAAGGTTTATGGGTAGGGTTAGGATTAGCGTTAGCATAATGGAAAGGGAAAGTGTTAGGGTTAAGGTTAGGGTTAGGGTAAAAGTAAGGTTTGGCGTTAGGGTTAGGGTTAACTTTAGGGTTAGGATTAGTTTTAGGGTTAGGGTAAGTGTAAGGGTTAGGGTTAGGGTTAGGGTAAGGGTAAGTGTTAGAGTTAAGGTTAGGGTTAGGGTTAGGGTTAGGATTAGGATTAGGGTAAGGGGAAGGGTTAGGATTAGGGTTAGGGTAATGGTTAGTGTTAGGGTTAGTGTTCAGGGTTAGTGTTAGGGGTAGGGATAGGCGTAGGGGTAGGGTTAACACTAACGTTAGGTTTTGGGTTAGGGTAAGGGTAAATGTTAGGGTTAGAGTTAGGGTTAGGGCAAGCATTAGGCTTAGGGTTAGGGTTAGGGTAAGGGTTAGGGTTAGTGTTAGGGTTAGCATTAAGTTTAGGGTTAGGGTTAGGGTAAGTGTAAGGGTTAGGATTAGGGTTAGGGTTAGTGTTAGGGTAAGGGGTAGGGTTAGGGTTAGCATTAAGGTTAGGTTTAAGGTAAGGGTAAGTGTTAGGGTTAGGGTTAAGGTCAGGTTAAGGTTAAGGGTTAGGGTTATGGTTAGGTTTAGGGTTAGGGTAAGTGTAAGGGTTAGGGTTAGGTTTAGGGATAGGTTTAGGGTTAGGGTTAGGGTAAGGGTAATGGTTAGGGTTAAGGTTAGGGTTAGGGTTAGTGTTAGGGTTAGGGAAAGGGTTAGGGTTAGGTTAAAGGTTAGGGTTATGGTTAGGATTAGGGTTAGGTTTATGGTTAGAGTTAGGGCAAGGGTAAGGTTTACGGTTACTTTTTGGGTTGGGGTTAAGGTTAGGGTTAGGGTTAGGGTAAGGGTAAGTGTTAGGGTTAGGGTTAGTGTTAGGGTAATGTTTAGGGTTAGAGTTAGGGTTAGAGTGAGGTTTAGGGTTAGGGTTACGGTTAGCTTTAGGTTTAGGGTAAGGGTAAGTGTTAGGGTTAGGGTTCGTGATAGGTTTAGGGTTAGGGTTAGGGATAGGGTTAGGGTTAGGGTAAGGGTAAGGGTTAGGGTTAAGGTTAGGGTTAGTGTTAGTGTTAGTGTTAGTGTTAGGGTTAGGGTTAGGGTAAGGTTTAGGGTTAGGTTAAGAGTTAGGTTTAGGGTTAGGGTTAGGGTTAGGGTAAGTGTAAGGTTTAGGATTAGGGTTAGGGTTAGGGTTAGGGTTAGGGTAAGGGTAAGGGTTAGGGTTAAGGTTAGGGATAGAGTTAGTGTTAGGGTTAGGGTTAGGGTTAGGGTTAGGTTTCTGGTTTGAGTTAGGGGAAGGGTAAGGTTTAGGGTTAGTGTTAGGGTAATGGTTAGGGTTAGGGTTAGGTTAGAGTGAAGTTTAGTGTTAGGGTTTGGTTTAGGTTTAGTGTTAGGGTTAGGGTAAGTGTTAGGGTTAGGGTTAGTGATAGGTTTAGGGTTAGGGTTAGGGTTAGGGTTAGGGTTAGGGTTAGGTTTATGGTTAGGGTAAGGGTAAGTGTTAGGGTTAGGATTAGTGATAGGTTTAGGGTTAGGGTTAGGGTTAGGGTTAGGTTAAGTGTAAGGGTTACGGTTAAGTTTACGGTTAGGGTTAGGGTTAGGGTTAGGTTTAGGGTTAGGGTAAGGGTTAGGGTTAGGGTAAGGGTTAGGGTTAGGGTTAGTGTTAGGGTTAGCTTTAGGGTTAGAGTTAGGGGAAGGGTAAAGGTTAGGGTTAGTTTTAGGGTTGGGGTTAAATTTAGGGTTAGGGTTAGTGTTAGGGTAATGGTTAGGGTTAGCGATAGGGTTAGAGTGAGGCTTAGGGTTAGGGTTAGGGTTAGGGGTTATGGTTAGGGTTAGGGTTAGGGTTAGGGTAAGTGTTAGGGTTAGGGTTCAGATTACGGTAAGGGTAAAGTTTATGTTTAGGGTCAGGGTTAGGGTTAGGGTTAGATTTAGGGTTAGGGTTAGGGTAAGGGTTAGTGTTAGGGTTAGGGTTAGCGTTAAGATAAGGGTAAGGGTTTGGTTAAGGTTAGGGTTAGGGGTTAGGGTTAGGGTTAGGGTTAGGTTTAGTGTTATGGTTAGAGTAAGGGTAAGGGTTAGGGTTAGGGTTAGGTTTAGGCTTGTGGTTAGGTTTAGGGGTTAGCGATAGGGTTGGGCTTATGGTAAGGGTAAGGGTTAGGGGTTAAGGTTATGGTTAGGATTAGAGTTAGGGGTTAGAGTTAGGGTTAGGGTTAGGATTAAGGTAAGGGTAGGGGTTAGGTTTAGGGTGAGGGTTAATGTTAAGTTTAGGGTTAGGGTAGGGTAAGGGTAAGGGTTAGGGTTAGGGTTAAGTTTAGGTTTAGGGTTAGGGTAAGGGTAAGGGTAAGATTTAGGGTTAGGGTAAGGGTTAGGTTTAGAGTTAGGCTTAGGGTTAACATTAAGGTTAGGGTTAGGGTAAGGGTTAGGGTTAGGGTTAGGATTAGGGTTAACATTAAGGTTAGGGTTAGGGTTAGGGTTAGGGTTAGGGTAAGAATTAGGGTTAGGGTTAGGGTTCGGCTAAGGTTTAGGATTAGGGTTAGTGTAATCATTAAGATTAGGGTTAGGGTTAGGGTAAGGGTAAGTGTTAGGGTTAGGGTTAGGGTTAGGGTTTGGGGTTAGGGTTAGGTTTAAGGTTAGGTTTAGGGTTAGGGTTAGGGTAAGGGTAAGGTTTAGGGTTAGGGTTAGGGTTAGGGTTAATGTTTGGATTAGGTTTAGGGTAAGATTAAGTGTTAGGGTTAGGGTTAGTATTAGGGTTAGTGTTAAGGTTAGCTTTAGGGTTAGGGTAAGGGTTAGTGTTAGGGTTAGGTTCAGGGTTAGGGGTTAGGGTTAGGGTTAGGGTTAGGGTTAGGGTGAATGTTTGGATTAGGTTTAGGGTAAGATTAAGTGTTAGGGTTAGGGTTAGTGTTAGGGTTAGTGTTAAGGTTAGCGTTAGGGTTAGGGTAAGGGTAAGTGTTAGGGTTAGGTTTTGGGTTAGGGGTTAGGGGTTAGGGTTAGGGTTAGGGTTAGGGTTATGTTTTGGGTAAGGGTAATGGTAAGGTTTAGGGTTAGGGTTAGGATTAGCGTTAGCATAAGGGAAAGGGAAAGGTTTAGGGTTAAGGTTAGGGTTACGGTAAAAGTAAGGGTTGGCGTTAGGGTTAGGGTTAACTTTAGGGTTAGGATAAGTTTTAGGGTTAGGGTAAGTTTAAGGGTTAGGGTTAGGGTTAGGGTAAGGGTAAGTGTTAGAGTTAAGGTAAGGGTTAGGGTTAGGGTTAGGGGTAGTGGTTAGGGTTAGTGTTAGGGGTAGGGGAAGGCTTAGGGGTAGGGTTATCATTAAGGTTAGGTTTTGGGTTAGGGTAAGGGTAAGTGTTAGGGTTAGAGTTAGGGTTAGGGCAAGCATTAGGCTTAGGGTTAGGGTTAGGGTAAGGGTTAGGGTTAGTATTAGGGTTAGCATTAAGGTTAGGGTTAGGGTTAGGGTAAGTGTAAGGGTTAGGATTAGGGTTAGGGTTAGGGTTAGGGTAAGGGTTAGGGTTAGGGTTAGCATTAAGTTTAGGGTTAAGGTAAGGATAAGGCTTAGGGTTAGGGTTAAGGTTAGGTTAAGGGTAAGGGTTAGGGTTAGGCTTAGGGTTAGATTTAGGGTTAGGGTAAGGGTAAGGGTTAGGGTTGGGTTTAGGGATAGGTTTAGAGTTACAGTTAGGGTTAGGGTTAGGGTAAGGGTAAGGGTTAGGGTTAAGGTTAGGGTTAGGGTTAGTGTTAGGGTTAGGGTAAGGGTTAGGGTTAGGGTAAAGGTTACGGTTAGGGTTAGGGTTAGGGTTAGGTTTATGGTTAGAGTTAGGGGAAGGGTAAGGTTTAGGGTTACTTTTTCGGTTGGGGTTAAGTTTAGAGTTAGGGTTAGGGTAACGGTAAGGGTTAGGGTTAGGTTTAGTGTTAGGGTATTGGTTAGAGTTAGGGTTAGGGTTAGAGTGAGGTTTAGGGTTAGGGTTACGGTTAGATTTAGAGTTAGGGTAAGGGAAAGTGTTAGGGTTAGGGTTAGTGATAGGTTTAGGGTTAGGGTTAGGGCAAGGGTAAGGGTTAGGGTGAAGGTTAGTGTTAGGGTTAGGGTTAGGGTTAGGGTTCAGGTTAGGGTAAGGGTTAGGGTTAGGGTAAGGGTAAGGGTTAGGTTTAGGGTTAGGGTTAGGGTTAGGGTTAGGTTTAGGGTTAGAGTTAGGGGAAAGGTAAGGGTAGGGTTAGTTTTAGGGTTGGGGTTAAACTTAGGGTTAGGGTTAGTGTTAGGGTAATGATTAGGGTTAGGGTTACGGTTAGAGTGAGGGTTAGGGTTAGGGTTAGGGGTTAGGGTTAGGGTTAGGGTTAGGGTTAGTGTTAGGATTACTGTAAGGGTAAGGTTTATGGTTAGGGTCAGGGTTGGGTTTAGGGTTAGAATTAGGGTTAGGATAAGGGTAAGGGTTAGGGTTAAGGTTAGGGTAAGGGGTTAGGGTTAGAGTTAGGGTTAGGTTTAGGGTTACGGTTAGGGTAAGGGTAAGGATTAGGGTTAGTGTTATGGTTAGGGTTAGGGTTTGAGTAAGGGTAAGGGTTAGTGTTCGGGTTAGGGTTAGGGTTGGGGTTAGGTTTATGGGTTAGGGTTAGGGTTAGGGTTCTGGTAAGGGTAAGGGTTAGGGTTAGGTTTAGGGGTTAGGGTTAGTGTTAGAGTTAGGGGTTAGGGGTAGGGTTAGGGTTAGGATTAAGGTAAGGGTAGGGGTTAGGTTTAGGGTTAGGGTTAAGGTTAGGTTTAGGGTTAGGGTAAGGGTAAGGGTAAGGGTTAGGGTTAGGGTTAGGGTTAAGGTTAGGTTTAGGGTTAGGGTAAGGGTAAGGGTAAGGGTTAGGGTTAGGGTTAGGGTTAGGGTAAGGGTTAGGGTTAGGCTTAGGGTTAACATTAAGATTAGGGTTATGGTTAGGGTTCGGCTAAGGTTTAGGATTAGGGTTAGTGCAAGCATTAAGGTTAGGGTTAGGGTTAGGGTAAGGGCAAAGATTAGGGTTAGGGTTAGGGTTAGGTTTAGTGTTATGGTTAGAGTAAGGGTAAGGGTTAGGGTTAGGGTTAGGGTTAGGTTTGGGGTTAGGTTTAGGGGTTAGGTTTAGGGTTAGGGTTATCGTAAGGGTAAGGGTTAGGGTTAGGGTTAGGGGTTAAGGTTATGGTTAGGATTAGAGTTAGGGGTTAGGGTTAGGGTTATGGTTAATATTAAGGTAAGGGTAGGGGATAGGTTTAGGGTGAGAGAAAAGGTTAGGTTTTGGGTTAGGGTAGGGTAAGGATAAGGGTTAGGGCTAGGGTTAAGTTTAGGTTTAGGGTTAGGGTAAGGATAAGGGTAATGGTAAGGGTTAGGGTTAGGGTTAGGGTAAGGGTCAGGGTGAGGCTTAGGGATAACATTAAGGTTAGGGTTAGGGGTAGGGTAAGAATTAGGGTTAGGGTTAGGGTTCGGCTAAGGTTTAGGATTAGGGTTAGTGTAAGCATTAAGGTTAGGGTTAGGGTTAGGGTAAGGGTAAGTGTTAGGGTTAGGGTTAGGGTTAGGGTTAGTGTTTGGGGTTAGGGTTAATGTTAGGGTTAGGGTTAGGTTTAGGGTTAGGGTTAGGGTAAGGGTAAGGTTTAGGGTTAGGGTTAGGGTTAGGGTTAATGTTTGGATTAGGTTTAGGGTAAGATTAAGGGTTAGGGTTAGGGTTAGTGTTAGGGTTAAGGTTAAGGTTAGGGTTAGGGTTAGGGTAAGGGTATGTGTTAGGGTTAGGTTTAGGTTTAGGGGTTAGGGTTAGGGTTAGGGTTAGGGTTATGTTTTGGGTAAGGGTAATGGTAAGGTTTATGGGTAGGGTTAGGATTAGCGTTAGCATAATGGAAAGGGAAAGTGTTAGGGTTAAGGTTAGGGTTAGGGTAAAAGTAAGGTTTGGCGTTAGGGTTAGGGTTAACTTTAGGGTTAGGATTAGTTTTAGGGTTAGGGTAAGTGTAAGGGTTAGGGTTAGGGTTAGGGTAAGGGTAAGTGTTAGAGTTAAGGTTAGGGTTAGGGTTAGGGTTAGGATTAGGATTAGGGTAAGGGGAAGGGTTAGGATTAGGGTTAGGGTAATGGTTAGTGTTAGGGTTAGTGTTCAGGGTTAGTGTTAGGGGTAGGGATAGGCGTAGGGGTAGGGTTAACACTAACGTTAGGTTTTGGGTTAGGGTAAGGGTAAATGTTAGGGTTAGAGTTAGGGTTAGGGCAAGCATTAGGCTTAGGGTTAGGGTTAGGGTAAGGGTTAGGGTTAGTGTTAGGGTTAGCATTAAGTTTAGGGTTAGGGTTAGGGTAAGTGTAAGGGTTAGGATTAGGGTTAGGGTTAGTGTTAGGGTAAGGGGTAGGGTTAGGGTTAGCATTAAGGTTAGGTTTAAGGTAAGGGTAAGTGTTAGGGTTAGGGTTAAGGTCAGGTTAAGGTTAAGGGTTAGGGTTATGGTTAGGTTTAGGGTTAGGGTAAGTGTAAGGGTTAGGGTTAGGTTTAGGGATAGGTTTAGGGTTAGGGTTAGGGTAAGGGTAATGGTTAGGGTTAAGGTTAGGGTTAGGGTTAGTGTTAGGGTTAGGGAAAGGGTTAGGGTTAGGTTAAAGGTTAGGGTTATGGTTAGGATTAGGGTTAGGTTTATGGTTAGAGTTAGGGCAAGGGTAAGGTTTACGGTTACTTTTTGGGTTGGGGTTAAGGTTAGGGTTAGGGTTAGGGTAAGGGTAAGTGTTAGGGTTAGGGTTAGTGTTAGGGTAATGTTTAGGGTTAGAGTTAGGGTTAGAGTGAGGTTTAGGGTTAGGGTTACGGTTAGCTTTAGGTTTAGGGTAAGGGTAAGTGTTAGGGTTAGGGTTCGTGATAGGTTTAGGGTTAGGGTTAGGGATAGGGTTAGGGTTAGGGTAAGGGTAAGGGTTAGGGTTAAGGTTAGGGTTAGTGTTAGTGTTAGTGTTAGTGTTAGGGTTAGGGTTAGGGTAAGGTTTAGGGTTAGGTTAAGAGTTAGGTTTAGGGTTAGGGTTAGGGTTAGGGTAAGTGTAAGGTTTAGGATTAGGGTTAGGGTTAGGGTTAGGGTTAGGGTAAGGGTAAGGGTTAGGGTTAAGGTTAGGGATAGAGTTAGTGTTAGGGTTAGGGTTAGGGTTAGGGTTAGGTTTCTGGTTTGAGTTAGGGGAAGGGTAAGGTTTAGGGTTAGTGTTAGGGTAATGGTTAGGGTTAGGGTTAGGTTAGAGTGAAGTTTAGTGTTAGGGTTTGGTTTAGGTTTAGTGTTAGGGTTAGGGTAAGTGTTAGGGTTAGGGTTAGTGATAGGTTTAGGGTTAGGGTTAGGGTTAGGGTTAGGGTTAGGGTTAGGTTTATGGTTAGGGTAAGGGTAAGTGTTAGGGTTAGGATTAGTGATAGGTTTAGGGTTAGGGTTAGGGTTAGGGTTAGGTTAAGTGTAAGGGTTACGGTTAAGTTTACGGTTAGGGTTAGGGTTAGGGTTAGGTTTAGGGTTAGGGTAAGGGTTAGGGTTAGGGTAAGGGTTAGGGTTAGGGTTAGTGTTAGGGTTAGCTTTAGGGTTAGAGTTAGGGGAAGGGTAAAGGTTAGGGTTAGTTTTAGGGTTGGGGTTAAATTTAGGGTTAGGGTTAGTGTTAGGGTAATGGTTAGGGTTAGCGATAGGGTTAGAGTGAGGCTTAGGGTTAGGGTTAGGGTTAGGGGTTATGGTTAGGGTTAGGGTTAGGGTTAGGGTAAGTGTTAGGGTTAGGGTTCAGATTACGGTAAGGGTAAAGTTTATGTTTAGGGTCAGGGTTAGGGTTAGGGTTAGATTTAGGGTTAGGGTTAGGGTAAGGGTTAGTGTTAGGGTTAGGGTTAGCGTTAAGATAAGGGTAAGGGTTTGGTTAAGGTTAGGGTTAGGGGTTAGGGTTAGGGTTAGGGTTAGGTTTAGTGTTATGGTTAGAGTAAGGGTAAGGGTTAGGGTTAGGGTTAGGTTTAGGCTTGTGGTTAGGTTTAGGGGTTAGCGATAGGGTTGGGCTTATGGTAAGGGTAAGGGTTAGGGGTTAAGGTTATGGTTAGGATTAGAGTTAGGGGTTAGAGTTAGGGTTAGGGTTAGGATTAAGGTAAGGGTAGGGGTTAGGTTTAGGGTGAGGGTTAATGTTAAGTTTAGGGTTAGGGTAGGGTAAGGGTAAGGGTTAGGGTTAGGGTTAAGTTTAGGTTTAGGGTTAGGGTAAGGGTAAGGGTAAGATTTAGGGTTAGGGTAAGGGTTAGGTTTAGAGTTAGGCTTAGGGTTAACATTAAGGTTAGGGTTAGGGTAAGGGTTAGGGTTAGGGTTAGGATTAGGGTTAACATTAAGGTTAGGGTTAGGGTTAGGGTTAGGGTTAGGGTAAGAATTAGGGTTAGGGTTAGGGTTCGGCTAAGGTTTAGGATTAGGGTTAGTGTAATCATTAAGATTAGGGTTAGGGTTAGGGTAAGGGTAAGTGTTAGGGTTAGGGTTAGGGTTAGGGTTTGGGGTTAGGGTTAGGTTTAAGGTTAGGTTTAGGGTTAGGGTTAGGGTAAGGGTAAGGTTTAGGGTTAGGGTTAGGGTTAGGGTTAATGTTTGGATTAGGTTTAGGGTAAGATTAAGTGTTAGGGTTAGGGTTAGTATTAGGGTTAGTGTTAAGGTTAGCTTTAGGGTTAGGGTAAGGGTTAGTGTTAGGGTTAGGTTCAGGGTTAGGGGTTAGGGTTAGGGTTAGGGTTAGGGTTAGGGTGAATGTTTGGATTAGGTTTAGGGTAAGATTAAGTGTTAGGGTTAGGGTTAGTGTTAGGGTTAGTGTTAAGGTTAGCGTTAGGGTTAGGGTAAGGGTAAGTGTTAGGGTTAGGTTTTGGGTTAGGGGTTAGGGGTTAGGGTTAGGGTTAGGGTTAGGGTTATGTTTTGGGTAAGGGTAATGGTAAGGTTTAGGGTTAGGGTTAGGATTAGCGTTAGCATAAGGGAAAGGGAAAGGTTTAGGGTTAAGGTTAGGGTTACGGTAAAAGTAAGGGTTGGCGTTAGGGTTAGGGTTAACTTTAGGGTTAGGATAAGTTTTAGGGTTAGGGTAAGTTTAAGGGTTAGGGTTAGGGTTAGGGTAAGGGTAAGTGTTAGAGTTAAGGTAAGGGTTAGGGTTAGGGTTAGGGGTAGTGGTTAGGGTTAGTGTTAGGGGTAGGGGAAGGCTTAGGGGTAGGGTTATCATTAAGGTTAGGTTTTGGGTTAGGGTAAGGGTAAGTGTTAGGGTTAGAGTTAGGGTTAGGGCAAGCATTAGGCTTAGGGTTAGGGTTAGGGTAAGGGTTAGGGTTAGTATTAGGGTTAGCATTAAGGTTAGGGTTAGGGTTAGGGTAAGTGTAAGGGTTAGGATTAGGGTTAGGGTTAGGGTTAGGGTAAGGGTTAGGGTTAGGGTTAGCATTAAGTTTAGGGTTAAGGTAAGGATAAGGCTTAGGGTTAGGGTTAAGGTTAGGTTAAGGGTAAGGGTTAGGGTTAGGCTTAGGGTTAGATTTAGGGTTAGGGTAAGGGTAAGGGTTAGGGTTGGGTTTAGGGATAGGTTTAGAGTTACAGTTAGGGTTAGGGTTAGGGTAAGGGTAAGGGTTAGGGTTAAGGTTAGGGTTAGGGTTAGTGTTAGGGTTAGGGTAAGGGTTAGGGTTAGGGTAAAGGTTACGGTTAGGGTTAGGGTTAGGGTTAGGTTTATGGTTAGAGTTAGGGGAAGGGTAAGGTTTAGGGTTACTTTTTCGGTTGGGGTTAAGTTTAGAGTTAGGGTTAGGGTAACGGTAAGGGTTAGGGTTAGGTTTAGTGTTAGGGTATTGGTTAGAGTTAGGGTTAGGGTTAGAGTGAGGTTTAGGGTTAGGGTTACGGTTAGATTTAGAGTTAGGGTAAGGGAAAGTGTTAGGGTTAGGGTTAGTGATAGGTTTAGGGTTAGGGTTAGGGCAAGGGTAAGGGTTAGGGTGAAGGTTAGTGTTAGGGTTAGGGTTAGGGTTAGGGTTCAGGTTAGGGTAAGGGTTAGGGTTAGGGTAAGGGTAAGGGTTAGGTTTAGGGTTAGGGTTAGGGTTAGGGTTAGGTTTAGGGTTAGAGTTAGGGGAAAGGTAAGGGTAGGGTTAGTTTTAGGGTTGGGGTTAAACTTAGGGTTAGGGTTAGTGTTAGGGTAATGATTAGGGTTAGGGTTACGGTTAGAGTGAGGGTTAGGGTTAGGGTTAGGGGTTAGGGTTAGGGTTAGGGTTAGGGTTAGTGTTAGGATTACTGTAAGGGTAAGGTTTATGGTTAGGGTCAGGGTTGGGGTTAGGGTTAGAATTAGGGTTAGGATAAGGGTAAGGGTTAGGGTTAAGGTTAGGGTAAGGGGTTAGGGTTAGAGTTAGGGTTAGGTTTAGGGTTACGGTTAGGGTAAGGGTAAGGATTAGGGTTAGTGTTATGGTTAGGGTTAGGGTTTGAGTAAGGGTAAGGGTTAGTGTTCGGGTTAGGGTTAGGGTGGGGGTTAGGTTTATGGGTTAGGGTTAGGGTTAGGGTTCTGGTAAGGGTAAGGGTTAGGGTTAGGTTTAGGGGTTAGGGTTAGTGTTAGAGTTAGGGGTTAGGGGTAGGGTTAGGGTTAGGATTAAGGTAAGGGTAGGGGTTAGGTTTAGGGTTAGGGTTAAGGTTAGGTTTAGGGTTAGGGTAAGGGTAAGGGTAAGGGTTAGGGTTAGGGTTAGGGTTAAGGTTAGGTTTAGGGTTAGGTAATTGTAAGGGTAAGGTTTAGGGTTAGGGTAATGTTTAGGGTTAGGGTTAGGGTTAGTTTAGGGTAACGGTTAGGGTTAGCGTTAGGGTTAGGTTTAGGGTTAGAGTTAGGGTAAGGGTAAGCGTTAGGGTTAGGGTTAGGGTTAGGTTTAGGGTTGGGGTTAAGGTTAGGGTTAGGGTTAGGGTAAGATTAAGGGTTAGGTTTAGGATTAGGTTTAGGCTAAAGGTTAGGGTTAGGGTTAAGGGTAGGTTTTGGGTTAGGGTTAGGTTTAGGGTAAGGGTATGTGTTAGGGTTAGGGTTAGGATTAGCGTTAGGGTAAGGGTAAGGGCAAGCGTTAGGGTTAGGGTTAAGGTATCGGTTAGGGTTAGGATTAGGGTTAGGGTTAGGGTAGGTTAAGGGTTAGGGTTATCTTCAGGGTAAGGGTTAGAGCTAGGGGAAGGGTAAGGGTTAGGGATAGGGTTAGGGTTAGGGTTAGGGTAAGGGTAAGTGTTAGGTTTAGGGTTAGGGTTAGAGGAAGGGTAAGGTTTAGGGTTACTCTTTGGGTTGGGGTTAAGGTTAGGGTTAGGGTTAGGGTAAGGGTAAGGGTTAGGGTTAGGGTTAGTGTTAGGGAAATGGTTAGGGTTAGGGTTAGGGTTAGAGTGAAGTTTAGGGTTAGGGTTATGGTTAGCTTCAGGTTTAGGGTAAGGGTAAGTGTTAGGGTTAGGGTTAGGGATAGGTTTAGGGTTAGGGTTAGGGTTAGGGTTAGGGTAAGGGTAAGTGTCAGGGTTAAGGTTAGGGTTAGTGTTAGTGTTAGGGTTAGGGTTAGGGTTAGGGTAAGGGTTAGGGTTAGGGTAAGGGTTAGGTTTAGGTTTAGGGTTAGGGTTAGGGTAAGTGTAAGGGTTAGGATTAGGGTTAGGGTTAGGTTTAGAGTAAGGGTTAGGGTTAGGGTTAGGGTTAGCATTAAGGTTAGGGTTAAGGTAAGGGTAAGGGTTAGGGTTAGGGTTAAAGTTAGGGTAAGGGTAAGGGTTAGGGTTAGGGTTAGGGTTAGGTTCATGGTTAGGGTAAGGGTAAGGGTTAGGGTTAGGTTTAGGGATAGGTTTAGGGTTAGGGTTAGGGTAAGGGTAAGGGTTAGGGTTAAGGTTAGGGTTAGGGTTAGGGTTAGGGTTATGGTAAGGGTTAGGGTTAGGGTTAGGGTTAGGTTTATGGTTAGAGTTAGAGGAAGGGTAAGGTATTGGGTTACTCTTTGGGTTGGGGTTAAGGTTAGGGTTAGGGTTAGGGTAAGGGTAAGGGTTAGGGTTAGGGTTAGTGTTAGGGTAATGTTTAGGGTTAGGGTTAGAGTTAGAGTGAGGTTTAGGGTTAGGGTTAGGGTTAGGTTTAGGGTTAGAGTAAGGGTAAGTGTTTGGGTTAGGGTTAGTGATAGGTTTAGGGTTAGGGTTAGTGTTAGGGTTAGGGTTAGGTTAAGGGTAAGGGTTACGGTTATGTTTAGGGTTAGGGTTAGGATTAGGGTTAGGGTTAGGGATAGGGTAAGGGTTAGGGTTAGGGTTAGGTTTATGGTTAGGGTTAGAGGAAGGGTAAGGTTTAGGGTTACTTTTGGGTTGGGGTTAAGGTTAGGGTTAGGGTTAGGGTAAGGGTAAGTGCTAGGGTTAGGGTAAGGGTAAGTGTTAGGGCTAGGGTTAGTGATAGGTTTAGGTTTAGGGTTAGGGTTAGGGTTAGGTTTAGGGTTAGGGTAAGCGTAAGTGTTAGGGTTAGGGTTAGTGATAGGTTTAGGGTTAGGGTTAGGGTTAGGGTTAGGTTAAGGGTAAGAGTTACGGTTAAGTTTAGGGTTAGGGTTAGGATTAGGGTTAGGGTTAGGTTAGGGTAAGGGTTAGGGTTAGGGTTACGGTTAAGGTAATGGTAAGGGTTAGGGTTAGGGTTAAAGTTAGGGTAAGGGTAAGGGTTAGGGTTAGGGTTAGGGTTAGGTTCAGGGTTAGGGTAAGGGTAAGGGTTAGTGTTAGGTTTAGGGATAGGTTTACGGATAGGGTTAGCGTTAGGGTAAGGGTAAGGGTTAGGTTTAAGTTTAGGGTTAGGGTTAGTGTTAGGGTTAGGGTTAGGGTTAGGTTTAGGGTAAGGGTTAGGGTTAGGGATAAGGTTAGGTTTATGGTTAGAGTTAGGGGAAGGGGAAGGTTTAGGGTTAATTTTTGTATTGGGGTTAAGGTTAGGGTTAGGGTTAGGGTAAGGGTAAGGGTTAGGGTTAGGGTTAGTGTTACGGTAATGGTTAGCGTTAGGGTTAGGGTTAGAGTGAGGTTTAGTGTTAGGGTTTGGGTTAGGTTTAGGGTTAGGGTAAGGGTAAGTGTTAGGGTTAGGGTAAGGGTAAGTGTTAGGGTTAGGGTTAATGATAGGTTTAGGGTTAGGGTTAGGGTTGGGGTTAGGGTTAGGTTTAGGGTTAGGGTAATGGTAAGTGTTATGGTTAGTGTTAGTTATAGGTTTAGGGTTAGGGTTAGGGTTAGGGTTAGGTCAAGGGTAAGGGTTATGGTTAAGTTTAGTGTTAGGGTTAGGGTTAGGGTTAGGGTAAGGGTTAGGGTTAGGGTTAGGGTTAGGGTTAGGGTTAGCTTTAGGGTTAGAGTTAGGGGAAGGAAAGGGTTAGGGTTAGTTTTAGGGTAGGGGTTAAATTTAGTGTTAGGGTTAGTGTTAGGGTAATTTTTAGGGTTAGGGATAGGGTTAGAGTGAGGCTTAGGGTTAGGGTTAGGTTTAGGGTAAGGGTTAGGGTTAGGGTAAGGGTTAGGGTTAGGGTTAGGGTTAGGGTTAGCTTCAGGGTTAGAGTTAGGGTAAGGGTAAGGGTTAGGGTTAGTTTTAGGGTTGGGGTTAAATTTAGGGTTAGGGTTAGTGTTAGGGTCATTGTTAGGGTTAGGGATAGGGTTAGAGTGAGGCTTAGGGTTAGGGTTAGGGTTAGGGGTTATGGTTATGGTTAGGGTTAGGGATAGGATAAGAGTTAGGGTTAGGGTTAGGGTTAGGGTTCAGATTACGCTAAGGGTAAGGTTTATGGTTAGGGTCAGGGTTAGGGTTAGGGTTAGGGTTAGGTTTAGGGTTAGGGTTAGGGTAAGGGTAAGTGTTAGGGTTAGGGTTAGGGTTAGGATAAGGGTAAGGGTTTGGGTTAAAGTTAGGGTTAGGGGTTAGGGTTAGGGTTAGGGTTAGGTTTCTGGTTACGGTTAGGGTAAGGGTAAGGGTTAGGGTTAGGGTTAGGGTTAGGTTTATTGTTATGGTTAGAGTATGGGTAAGGGTTAGGGTTAGGATTAGGGTTAGGGTTAGGTTTAGGGTTACCGTTAGGGTAAGGGTAACGGTTAGGGTTAGGGTTAGGGTTAGGGTTAGGTTTGGGGTTAGGGTTAGAGTAAGGTTAAGGGTTAGGGTTAGGGTTAGGGTTAGGGTTGGGGTTAGGTTTAGGGGTTAGGGTTAGGGTTAGGGTTATGGTAAGTGTAAGGGTTCGGGTTAGGGTTAGGGGTTAGGGTTATTGTTAGGGTTAGAGTTAGGGTTAGGGTTAGGGTTAGGGTTAGGATTAAGGTAAGGGTAGGGGTTGGGGTTAGAGTGAGGGTTAAGGTTAGGTTTAGGGTTAGGGTAGGGTAAGGGTAAGGGTTAGGGTTAGGGTTAAGTTTAGGTTTAGGGTTAGGGTAAGGGTAAGGGTAAGGGTTAGGGTTAGGGTTAGGGTTAGGGTAAGGGTTAGGGTTAGGCTTACGGTTAACATTAAGGTTAGGGTTAGGGTTAGGGTTAGGGTAAGAATTAGGGTTAGGGTTAGGGTTCGGCTAAGGTTTAGGATTAGGGTTATTGTAAGCATTAAGGTTAGGGTTAGGGTTAGGGTAAGGGTAAGTGTTAGGGTTAGGGTTAGGGTTAGGGTTTGGGGTTAGGGTTAGGGTTAGGGTTAGGGTTAGGTTTAGGGTTAGGGTTAGGGTAAGGGTAAGGTTTAGGGTTAGGGTTAGGGTTAGGGTTAATGTTTGGATTAGGTTCAGGGTAAGATTAAGGGTTAGGGTTAGGGTTAGAGTTAGGGTTAGGGTTAGGGTTAGGGTTAGGATTAAGGTAAGGGTAGGGGTTGGGGTTAGAGTGAGGGTTAAGGTTAGGTTTAGGGTTAGGGTAGGGTAAGGGTAAGGGTTAGGGTTAGGGTTAAGTTTAGGTTTAGGGTTAGGGTAAGGGTAAGGGTAAGGGTTAGGGTTAGGGTTAGGGTTAGGGTAAGGGTTAGGGTTAGGCTTACGGTTAACATTAAGTTTAGGGTTAGGGTTAGGGTTAGGGTAAGAATTAGGGTTAGGGTTAGGGTTCGGCTAAGGTTTAGGATTAGGGTTATTGTAAGCATTAAGGTTAGGGTTTGGGTTAGGGTAAGGGTAAGTGTTAGGGTTAGGGTTAGGGTTTGGGGTTAGGGTTAGGGTTAGGGTTAGGGTTAGGTTTAGGGTTAGGGTTAGGGTAAGGGTAAGGTTTAGGGTTAGGGTTAGGGTTAGGCTTAAAATTTGGATTAGGTTCAGGGTAAGATTAAGGGTTAGGGTTAGGGTTAGTGTTAGGGTTACGGTTAAGGTTAGGGTTAGGGTTAGGGTAAGGGTAAGTGTTAGGGTTAGGTTTAGGGTTAGGGGTTAGGGTTAGGGTTAGGGTTAGGGTTATGTTCAGTGTAAGGGTAATGGTAAGGTTTAGGGTTAGGTTTAGGATTAGCGTTAGAATAAGGGAAAGGGAAAGAATTAGGGTTAAGGTTAGGTTTAGGGTAAAAGTAAGGGTTGGCGATAGGGTTAGGGTTAACTTTAGGGTTAGGATTAGTTTTAGGGTTAGGGTAAGTGTAAGGGTTAGGGTTAGGGTTAGGGTTAGGGTAAGTGTTAGAGTTAAGGTTAGGGTTAGGGTAAGGGTTAGGATTAGGATTAGGGTAAGGGGAAGGGTTAGGGTTAGGGTTAGGTTAAGGGTTAGGGTTAGGGTTAGGGTTAGTGTTTAGGGTTAGTGTTAGGGGTAGGGGTAGGCTTAGGGGTAGGTTTAACATTAAGGTTAGGTTTTGGGTTAGGGTAAGGGTAAGTGTTAGGGTTAGAGTTAGGGTTAGGGCAAGCATTAGGCTTAGGGTTAGGGTTAGGGAAAGGGTTAGGGTTAGTGTTAGGGTTAGCATTAAGTTTAGTTTTAAGGCTAGACTAAGTGTAAGGATTAGGATTAGGGTTAGGGTTAGGGTAAGGGTTAGGGTTAGGGTTAGCATTAAGGTTAGGTTAAGGTAAGAGTAAGGGTTAGGGTTAGGGTTAAGGTTAGGTTAAGGGTGAGGGTTAGGGTTAGGGTTAGGGTTAGGTTTAGGGTTATGGTAAGGGTAAGGGCTAGGGTTAGGGAAATGGTTAGGGTTAGGGTTAGGGTTAGGGTTAGGTTTATGGTTAGATTTAGGGTAAGGGTAAGGTTTAGGGTTACTTTTTGGGTTGGGGTTAAGGTTAGGGTTAGGGTTAGGGTAAGGGTAAGGGTTAGGGTTAGGGTTAGTGTTAGGGAAATGGTTAGGGTTAGGGTTAGGGTTAGAGTGAGGTTTAGGGTTAGGGTTACTGTTAGCTTTAGGTTTAGGGTAAGGGTAAGTGTTAGGGTTTGTGTTAGTGATAGGTTTAGGTTAGGGTTAGGGTTAGGGTTAGGGTAAGGGTAAGTGTCAGGGTTAAGGTTAGGGTTAGTGTTAGTGTTAGGGTTAGGGTTAGGGTTAGGGTAAGGTTTAGGGTTAGGGTAAGGGTTAGGTTTAGGGTTAGGGTTAGGGTTAGGGTAAGTGTAAGGGTTAGGATTAGGGTTAGGGTTAGGGTTAGAGTAAGGGTTAGGGTTAGGGTTAGGGTTAGCATTAAGGTTAGGGTTAAGGTAAGGGTAAGGGTTAGGGTTAGGGTTAAAGTTAGGGTAAGGGTAAGGGTTAAGGTTAGGGTTAGGGTTAGGTTCATGGTTAGGGTAAGGGTAAGGGTTAGGGTTACGTTTATGGATAGGTTTAGGGTTAGGTTTAAGGTTAGGGTAAGGGAAAGGGTTAGGGTTAAGGTTAGGGTTAGGGTTAGGGTTAGGGTTATGGTAAGGGTTAGGGTTAGGGTTAGGGTTAGGTTTATGGTTAGAGTTAGAGGAAGGGTAAGGTTTAGGGTTACTCTTTGGGTTGGGGTTAAGGTTAGGGTTAGGGTTAGGGTAAGGGTAAGGGTTAGGGTTAGGGTTAGTGTTAGGGTAATGTTTAGGGTTAAGGTTAGCGTTAGAGTGAGGTTTAGGGTTAGGGTTAGGGTTAGGTTTAGGGTTAGAGTAAGTGTAATTGTTAGGGTTAGGGTAAGGGTAAGTGTTAGGGTTAGTGTTAGTGATAGGTTTAGGGTTAGGGTTAGGGTTAGGGTTAGGGTTAGGGTTAGGGTAAGGGTAAGTGTTAGGGTTAGGGTTAGTGATAGGTTTAGGGTTAGGGTTAGGGTTAGGGTTAGGGTTAGCTTAAGGGTAAGGGTTACAGTTAAGTTTAGGGTTAGGGTTAGGATTAGGGTTAGGGTTAGGGTAAGGGTTAGGGTTAGGGTTAGGTTTATGGTTAGGTTTAGAGGAAGGGTAAGGTTTAGGGTTACTTTTGGGTTGGGGTTAAGGTTAGGGTTAGCGTTAGGGTAAGGGTAAGTGCTAGGGTTAGGGTAAGCGTAAGTGTTAGGGTTAGGGTTAGTGATAGGTTTAGGGTTAGGGTTAGGGTTAGGGTTAGGTTAAGGGTAAGGGTTACGGTTAAGTTTAGCGTTAGGTTTAGGATTAGGGATAGGGTTAGGGTTAGGGTAAGGGTTAGGGTTAGGGTTAGGGTTAGCATTAAGGTTACGGTTAAGGTAATGGTAAGGGTTAGGGTTAGGGTTAAAGTTAGGGTAAGGGTAAGTTTTAGGGTTAGGGTTAGGGTTAGTTTCAGGGTTAGGGTAAGGGTAAGGGTTAGGGTTAGGTTTAGGGATAGGTTTAGGGATAGGGTTAGGGTTAGGGTAAGGGTAAGGGTTAGATTTATGGTTAGGGTTAGGGTTAGTGTTAGGGTTAGGGTTAGGGTTAGGGTTAGGGTAAGGGTTAGGGTTAGGGATAAGTTTAGGTTTATGGTTAGAGTTAGGGAAGGGTAAGGTTTAGGGTTACATTTTGGGTTGGGGTTAAGGTTAGGGTTAGGGTTAGGGTAAGGGTAAGGGTTAGGGTTAGGGTTAGTGTTAGGGTAATGGTTAGGGTTAGGGTTAGGGTTAGAGTGAGGTATAGTGTTAGGGTTTGGGTTGGGTTTAGGGTTAGGGTAAGGGTAAGTGTTAGGGTTAGGGTAAGGGTAAGTGTTAGGGTTAGGGTTAATGATAGTTTTAGGGTTAGGGTTAGGGTTAGGGTTAGGGTTAGGGTTAGGTTTAGGGTTAGGGTAATGGTAAGTGTTACGGTTAGTGTTAGTTATAGGTTTAGTGTTAGGGTTAGGGTTAGGGTTAGGTTAAGGGTAAGGGTTATGGTTAAGTTTAGGGGTAGGGTTAGGGTTAGCTTTAGGGTTAGAGTTAGGGGAAGGTAAGGGTTAGGGTTAGTTTTAGGGTAGGGGTTAAATTTAGGGTTAGGGTTAGTGTTAGGGTAATTTTTAGGGTTAGGGATAGGGTTAGAGTGAGGCTTAGGGTTAGGGTTAGGGTTAGTGTAAGGGTTATGGTTAGGGTAAGGGTTAGGGTTAGGGTTAGGGTTAGGGTTAGCTTCAGGGTTAGAGTTAGGGTAAGGGTAAGGGTTAGGGTTAGTTTTAGGGTTGGGGTTAAATTTAGGGTTAGGGTTAGTGTTAGGGTCATTGTTAGGGTTAGGGATAGGGTTAGAGTGAGGCTTAGGGTTAGGGTTAGGGTTAGGGGTTATGGTTAGGGTTAGGGTTAGGGTTAGGGTTAGGATAAGGGTTAGGGTTAGGGTTAGGGTTAGGTTTCAGATTACGGTAAGGGTAAGTTTTACGGTTAGGGTCAGGGTTAGGGTTAGGTTTAGGTTCAGGGTTAGGGTTAGGATAAGGGTAAGGGTTTGGGTTAAAGTTAGGGTTAGAGGTTAGGGTTAGGGTTAGGGTTAGGTTTCTGGTTACGGTTAGGGTAAGGGTAAGGGTTAGGGTTAGGGTTAGGGTTAGGTTTAGTGTTATGGTTAGAGTATGGGTAAGGGTTAGGGTTAGGATTAGGGTTGGGGTTAGGTTTAGGGGTTAGGGATAGGGTTGGGGTTATGGTAAGGGTAAGGGTTAGTGTTAGGGTTAGGGGTTAAAGTTATGGTTAGGATTAGAGTTAGGGGTTAGGGTTAGGGTTTGGGTTAGGATTAAGGTAAGGGTAGGGGTTAGGTTTAGGGTGAGGGTTAAGGTTAGGTTTAGGGTCAGGGTAGGGTAAGGGTAAGGTTTAGGGTTAGGGTTAAGTTTAGGTTTAGGGTTAGGGTAAGGGTAAGGGTAAGGGTTAGGATTAGGGTTAGGGTTAGGGTAAGGGTTAGGGTTAGGCTTAGGGTTAACATTAAGGTTAGGGTTAGGGTTAGGGTAAGAATTAGGGTTAGGGTTAGGGTTTGGCTAAGGTTTAGGATTAGGGTTAGTGTAAGCATTAAGGTTAGGGTTAGGGTTAGGGTAAAGGTAAGTGTTAGGGTTAGGGTTAGGGTTAGGGTTAGGTTTAGGGTTAGGGTTAGGGTAAGGGTAAGGTTTAGGGTTAGGGTTAGGGTTAGGCTTAAAATTTGGATTAGGTTCAGGGTAAGATTAAGGGTTAGGGTTAGGGTTAGTGTTAGGGTTACGGTTAAGGTTAGGGTTAGGGTTAGGGTAAGGGTAAGTGTTAGGGTTAGTTTTAGGGTTAGGGGTTAGGGTTAGGGTTAGGGTTAGGGTTATGTTCAGTGTAAGGGTAATGGTAAGGTTTAGGGTTAGGTTTAGGATTAGCGTTAGAATAAGGGAAAGGGAAAGAATTAGGGTTAAGGTTAGGTTTAGGGTAAAAGTAAGGGTTGGCGATAGGGTTAGGGTTAACTTTAGGGTTAGGATTAGTTTTAGGGTTAGGGTAAGTGTAAGGGTTAGGGTTAGGGTTAGGGTTAGGGTAAGTGTTAGAGTTAAGGTTAGGGTTAGGGTAAGGGTTAGGATTAGGATTAGGGTAAGGGGAAGGGTTAGGGTTAGGGTTAGGGTTAGGGTTAGGGTTAGGGTTAGGGTTAGTGTTTAGGGTTAGTGTTAGGGGTAGGGGTAGGCTTAGGGGTAGGTTTAACATTAAGGTTAGGTTTTGGGTTAGGGTAAGGGTAAGTGTTAGGGTTAGAGTTAGGGTTAGGGCAAGCATTAGGCTTAGGGTAAGGGTTAGGGAAAGGGTTAGGGTTAGTGTTAGGGTTAGCATTAAGTTTAGTTTTAAGGCTAGACTAAGTGTAAGGATTAGGATTAGGGTTAGGGTTAGGGTAAGGGTTAGGGTTAGGGTTAGCATTAAGGTTAGGTTAAGGTAAGAGTAAGGGTTAGGGTTAGGGTTAAGGTTAGGTTAAGGGTGAGGGTTAGGGTTAGGGTTAGGGTTAGGTTTAGGGTTAGGGTAAGGGTAAGGGCTAGGGTTAGGGAAATGGTTAGGGTTAGGGTTAGGGTTAGGGTTAGGGTTAGGTTTATGGTTAGATTTAGGGTAAGGGTAAGTTTTAGGGTTACTTTTTGGGTTGGGGTTAAGGTTAGGGTTAGGGTTAGGGTAAGGGTAAGGGTTAGGGTTAGGGTTAGTGTTAGGGAAATGGTTAGGGTTAGGGTTAGGGTTAGAGTGAGGTTTAGGGTTAGGGTTACTGTTAGCTTTAGGTTTAGGGTAAGGGTAAGTGTTAGGGTTTGTGTTAGTGATAGGTTTAGGTTAGGGTTAGGGTTAGGGTTAGGGTAAGGGTAAGTGTCAGGGTTAAGGTTAGGGTTAGTGTTAGTGTTAGGGTTAGGGTTAGGGTTAGGGTTAGGGTAAGGTTTAGGGTTAGGGTAAGGTTTAGGTTTAGGGTTAGGGTTAGGGTTAGGGTAAGTGTAAGGGTTAGGATTAGGGTTAGGGTTAGGGTTAGAGTAAGGGTTAGGGTTAGGGTTACGGTTAGCATTAAGGTTAGGGTTAAGGTAAGGGTAAGGGTTAGGGTTAGGGCTAAAGTTAGGGTAAGGGTAAGGGTTAAGGTTAGGGTTAGGGTTAGGTTCATGGTTAGGGTAAGGGTAAGGGTTAGGGTTACGTTTATGGATAGGTTTAGGGTTAGGTTTAAGGTTAGGGTAAGGGAAAGGGTTAGGGTTAAGGTTAGGGTTAGGGTTAGGGTTAGGGTTATGGTAAGGGTTAGGGTTAGGGTTAGGGTTAGGTTTATGGTTAGAGTTAGAGGAAGGGTAAGGTTTAGGGTTACTCTTTGGGTTGGGGTTAAGGTTAGGGTTAGGGTTAGGGTAAGGGTAAGGGTTAGGGTTAGGGTTAGTGTTAGGGTAATGTTTAGGGTTAAGGTTAGCGTTAGAGTGAGGTTTAGGGTTAGGGTTAGGGTTAGGTTTAGGGTTAGAGTAAGTGTAATTGTTAGGGTTAGGGTAAGGGTAAGTGTTAGGGTTAGTGTTAGTGATAGGTTTAGGGTTAGGGTTAGGGTTAGGGTTAGGGTTAGGGTAAGGGTAAGTGTTAGGTTTAGGGTTAGTGATAGGTTTAGGGTTAGGGTTAGGGTTAGGGTTAGGGTTAGCTTAAGGGTAAGGGTTACAGTTAAGTTTAGGGTTAGGGTTAGGATTAGGGTTAGGGTTAGGGTTAGGGTAAGGGTTAGGGTTAGGGTTAGGTTTATGGTTAGGTTTAGAGGAAGGGTAAGGTTTAGGGTTACTTTTGGGTTGGGGTTAAGTTTAGGGTTAGCGTTAGGGTAAGGGTAAGTGCTAGGGTTAGGGTAAGCGTAAGTGTTAGGGTTAGGGTTAGTGATAGGTTTAGGGTTAGGGTTAGGGTTAGGGTTAGGTTAAGGGTAAGGGTTACGGTTAAGTTTAGCGTTAGGTTTAGGATTAGGGATAGGGTTAGGGTTAGGGTAAGGGTTAGGGTTAGGGTTAGGGTTAGCATTAAGGTTACGGTTAAGGTAATGGTAAGGGTTAGGGTTAGGGTTAAAGTTAGGGTAAGGGTAAGTTTTAGGGTTAGGGTTAGGGTTAGTTTCAGGGTTAGGGTAAGGGTAAGGGTTAGGGTTAGGTTTAGGGATAGGTTTAGGGATAGGGTTAGGGTTAGGGTAAGGGTAAGGGTTAGATTTATGGTTAGGGTTAGGGTTAGTGTTAGGGTTAGGGTTAGGGTTAGGGTTAGGGTAAGGGTTAGGGTTAGGGATCAGTTTAGGTTTATGGTTAGAGTTAGGGAAGGGTAAGGTTTAGGGTTACATTTTGGGTTGGGGTTAAGGTTAGGGTTAGGGTTAGGGTAAGGGTAAGGGTTAGGGTTAGGGTTAGTGTTAGGGTAATGGTTAGGGTTAGGGTTAGGGTTAGAGTGAGGTATAGTGTTAGGGTTTGGGTTGGGTTTAGGGTTAGGGTAAGGGTAAGTGTTAGGGTTAGGGTAAGGGTAAGTGTTAGGGTTAGGGTTAATGATAGTTTTAGGGTTAGGGTTAGGGTTAGGGTTAGGGTTAGGGTTAGGTTTAGGGTTAGGGTAATGGTAAGTGTTACGGTTAGTGTTAGTTATAGGTTTAGTGTTAGGGTTAGGGTTAGGGTTAGGTTAAGGGTAAGGGTTATGGTTAAGTTTAGGGGTAGGGTTAGGGTTAGCTTTAGGGTTAGAGTTAGGGGAAGGTAAGGGTTAGGGTTAGTTTTAGGGTAGGGGTTAAATTTAGGGTTAGGGTTAGTGTTAGGGTAATTTTTAGGGTTAGGGATAGGGTTAGAGTGAGGCTTAGGGTTAGGGTTAGGGTTAGTGTAAGGGTTATGGTTAGGGTAAGGGTTAGGGTTAGGGTTAGGGTTAGGGTTAGCTTCAGGGTTAGAGTTAGGGTAAGGGTAAGGGTTAGGGTTAGTTTTAGGGTTGGGGTTAAATTTAGGGTTAGGGTTAGTGTTAGGGTCATTGTTAGGGTTAGGGATAGGGTTAGAGTGAGGCTTAGGGTTAGGGTTAGGGTTAGGGGTTATGGTTAGGGTTAGGGTTAGGGTTAGGGTTAGGATAAGGGTTAGGGTTAGGGTTAGGGTTAGGTTTCAGATTACGGTAAGGGTAAGTTTTACGGTTAGGGTCAGGGTTAGGGTTAGGTTTAGGTTCAGGGTTAGGGTTAGGATAAGGGTAAGGGTTTGGGTTAAAGTTAGGGTTAGAGGTTAGGGTTAGGGTTAGGGTTAGGTTTCTGGTTACGGTTAGGGTAAGGGTAAGGGTTAGGGTTAGGGTTAGGGTTAGGTTTAGTGTTATGGTTAGAGTATGGGTAAGGGTTAGGGTTAGGATTAGGGTTGGGGTTAGGTTTAGGGGTTAGGGATAGGGTTGGGGTTATGGTAAGGGTAAGGGTTAGTGTTAGGGTTAGGGGTTAAAGTTATGGTTAGGATTAGAGTTAGGGGTTAGGGTTAGGGTTTGGGTTAGGATTAAGGTAAGGGTAGGGGTTAGGTTTAGGGTGAGGGTTAAGGTTAGGTTTAGGGTCAGGGTAGGGTAAGGGTAAGGTTTAGGGTTAGGGTTAAGTTTAGGTTTAGGGTTAGGGTAAGGGTAAGGGTAAGGGTTAGGATTAGGGTTAGGGTTAGGGTAAGGGTTAGGGTTAGGCTTAGGGTTAACATTAAGGTTAGGGTTAGGGTTAGGGTAAGAATTAGGGTTAGGGTTAGGGTTTGGCTAAGGTTTAGGATTAGGGTTAGTGTAAGCATTAAGGTTAGGGTTAGGGTTAGGGTAAAGGTAAGTGTTAGGGTTAGGGTTAGGGTTAGGGTTAGGTTTAGGGTTAGGGTTAGGGTAAGGGTAAGGTTTAGGGTTAGGGTTAGGGTTAGGCTTAAAATTTGGATTAGGTTCAGGGTAAGATTAAGGGTTAGGGTTAGGGTTAGTGTTAGGGTTACGGTTAAGGTTAGGGTTAGGGTTAGGGTAAGGGTAAGTGTTAGGGTTAGTTTTAGGGTTAGGGGTTAGGGTTAGGGTTAGGGTTAGGGTTATGTTCAGTGTAAGGGTAATGGTAAGGTTTAGGGTTAGGTTTAGGATTAGCGTTAGAATAAGGGAAAGGGAAAGAATTAGGGTTAAGGTTAGGTTTAGGGTAAAAGTAAGGGTTGGCGATAGGGTTAGGGTTAACTTTAGGGTTAGGATTAGTTTTAGGGTTAGGGTAAGTGTAAGGGTTAGGGTTAGGGTTAGGGTTAGGGTAAGTGTTAGAGTTAAGGTTAGGGTTAGGGTAAGGGTTAGGATTAGGATTAGGGTAAGGGGAAGGGTTAGGGTTAGGGTTAGGGTTAGGGTTAGGGTTAGGGTTAGGGTTAGTGTTTAGGGTTAGTGTTAGGGGTAGGGGTAGGCTTAGGGGTAGGTTTAACATTAAGGTTAGGTTTTGGGTTAGGGTAAGGGTAAGTGTTAGGGTTAGAGTTAGGGTTAGGGCAAGCATTAGGCTTAGGGTAAGGGTTAGGGAAAGGGTTAGGGTTAGTGTTAGGGTTAGCATTAAGTTTAGTTTTAAGGCTAGACTAAGTGTAAGGATTAGGATTAGGGTTAGGGTTAGGGTAAGGGTTAGGGTTAGGGTTAGCATTAAGGTTAGGTTAAGGTAAGAGTAAGGGTTAGGGTTAGGGTTAAGGTTAGGTTAAGGGTGAGGGTTAGGGTTAGGGTTAGGGTTAGGTTTAGGGTTAGGGTAAGGGTAAGGGCTAGGGTTAGGGAAATGGTTAGGGTTAGGGTTAGGGTTAGGGTTAGGGTTAGGTTTATGGTTAGATTTAGGGTAAGGGTAAGTTTTAGGGTTACTTTTTGGGTTGGGGTTAAGGTTAGGGTTAGGGTTAGGGTAAGGGTAAGGGTTAGGGTTAGGGTTAGTGTTAGGGAAATGGTTAGGGTTAGGGTTAGGGTTAGAGTGAGGTTTAGGGTTAGGGTTACTGTTAGCTTTAGGTTTAGGGTAAGGGTAAGTGTTAGGGTTTGTGTTAGTGATAGGTTTAGGTTAGGGTTAGGGTTAGGGTTAGGGTAAGGGTAAGTGTCAGGGTTAAGGTTAGGGTTAGTGTTAGTGTTAGGGTTAGGGTTAGGGTTAGGGTTAGGGTAAGGTTTAGGGTTAGGGTAAGGTTTAGGTTTAGGGTTAGGGTTAGGGTTAGGGTAAGTGTAAGGGTTAGGATTAGGGTTAGGGTTAGGGTTAGAGTAAGGGTTAGGGTTAGGGTTACGGTTAGCATTAAGGTTAGGGTTAAGGTAAGGGTAAGGGTTAGGGTTAGGGCTAAAGTTAGGGTAAGGGTAAGGGTTAAGGTTAGGGTTAGGGTTAGGTTCATGGTTAGGGTAAGGGTAAGGGTTAGGGTTACGTTTATGGATAGGTTTAGGGTTAGGTTTAAGGTTAGGGTAAGGGAAAGGGTTAGGGTTAAGGTTAGGGTTAGGGTTAGGGTTAGGGTTATGGTAAGGGTTAGGGTTAGGGTTAGGGTTAGGTTTATGGTTAGAGTTAGAGGAAGGGTAAGGTTTAGGGTTACTCTTTGGGTTGGGGTTAAGGTTAGGGTTAGGGTTAGGGTAAGGGTAAGGGTTAGGGTTAGGGTTAGTGTTAGGGTAATGTTTAGGGTTAAGGTTAGCGTTAGAGTGAGGTTTAGGGTTAGGGTTAGGGTTAGGTTTAGGGTTAGAGTAAGTGTAATTGTTAGGGTTAGGGTAAGGGTAAGTGTTAGGGTTAGTGTTAGTGATAGGTTTAGGGTTAGGGTTAGGGTTAGGGTTAGGGTTAGGGTAAGGGTAAGTGTTAGGTTTAGGGTTAGTGATAGGTTTAGGGTTAGGGTTAGGGTTAGGGTTAGGGTTAGCTTAAGGGTAAGGGTTACAGTTAAGTTTAGGGTTAGGGTTAGGATTAGGGTTAGGGTTAGGGTTAGGGTAAGGGTTAGGGTTAGGGTTAGGTTTATGGTTAGGTTTAGAGGAAGGGTAAGGTTTAGGGTTACTTTTGGGTTGGGGTTAAGTTTAGGGTTAGCGTTAGGGTAAGGGTAAGTGCTAGGGTTAGGGTAAGCGTAAGTGTTAGGGTTAGGGTTAGTGATAGGTTTAGGGTTAGGGTTAGGGTTAGGGTTAGGTTAAGGGTAAGGGTTACGGTTAAGTTTAGCGTTAGGTTTAGGATTAGGGATAGGGTTAGGGTTAGGGTAAGGGTTAGGGTTAGGGTTAGGGTTAGCATTAAGGTTACGGTTAAGGTAATGGTAAGGGTTAGGGTTAGGGTTAAAGTTAGGGTAAGGGTAAGTTTTAGGGTTAGGGTTAGGGTTAGTTTCAGGGTTAGGGTAAGGGTAAGGGTTAGGGTTAGGTTTAGGGATAGGTTTAGGGATAGGGTTAGGGTTAGGGTAAGGGTAAGGGTTAGATTTATGGTTAGGGTTAGGGTTAGTGTTAGGGTTAGGGTTAGGGTTAGGGTTAGGGTAAGGGTTAGGGTTAGGGATCAGTTTAGGTTTATGGTTAGAGTTAGGGAAGGGTAAGGTTTAGGGTTACATTTTGGGTTGGGGTTAAGGTTAGGGTTAGGGTTAGGGTAAGGGTAAGGGTTAGGGTTAGGGTTAGTTTCAGGGTTAGGGTAAGGGTAAGGGTTAGGGTTAGGTTTAGGGATAGGTTTAGGGATAGGGTTAGGGTTAGGGTAAGGGTAAGGGTTAGATTTATGGTTAGGGTTAGGGTTAGTGTTAGGGTTAGGGTTAGGGTTAGGGTTAGGGTAAGGGTTAGGGTTAGGGATAAGTTTAGGTTTATGGTTAGAGTTAGGGAAGGGTAAGGTTTAGGGTTACATTTTGGGTTGGGGTTAAGGTTAGGGTTAGGGTTAGGGTAAGGGTAAGGGTTAGGGTTAGGGTTAGTGTTAGGGTAATGGTTAGGGTTAGGGTTAGGGTTAGAGTGAGGTATAGTGTTAGGGTTTGGGTTGGGTTTAGGGTTAGGGTAAGGGTAAGTGTTAGGGTTAGGGTAAGGGTAAGTGTTAGGGTTAGGGTTAATGATAGTTTTAGGGTTAGGGTTAGGGTTAGGGTTAGGGTTAGGGTTAGGTTTAGGGTTAGGGTAATGGTAAGTGTTACGGTTAGTGTTAGTTATAGGTTTAGTGTTAGGGTTAGGGTTAGGGTTAGGTTAAGGGTAAGGGTTATGGTTAAGTTTAGGGGTAGGGTTAGGGTTAGCTTTAGGGTTAGAGTTAGGGGAAGGTAAGGGTTAGGGTTAGTTTTAGGGTAGGGGTTAAATTTAGGGTTAGGGTTAGTGTTAGGGTAATTTTTAGGGTTAGGGATAGGGTTAGAGTGAGGCTTAGGGTTAGGGTTAGGGTTAGTGTAAGGGTTATGGTTAGGGTAAGGGTTAGGGTTAGGGTTAGGGTTAGGGTTAGCTTCAGGGTTAGAGTTAGGGTAAGGGTAAGGGTTAGGGTTAGTTTTAGGGTTGGGGTTAAATTTAGGGTTAGGGTTAGTGTTAGGGTCATTGTTAGGGTTAGGGATAGGGTTAGAGTGAGGCTTAGGGTTAGGGTTAGGGTTAGGGGTTATGGTTAGGGTTAGGGTTAGGGTTAGGGTTAGGATAAGGGTTAGGGTTAGGGTTAGGGTTAGGTTTCAGATTACGGTAAGGGTAAGTTTTACGGTTAGGGTCAGGGTTAGGGTTAGGTTTAGGTTCAGGGTTAGGGTTAGGATAAGGGTAAGGGTTTGGGTTAAAGTTAGGGTTAGAGGTTAGGGTTAGGGTTAGGGTTAGGTTTCTGGTTACGGTTAGGGTAAGGGTAAGGGTTAGGGTTAGGGTTAGGGTTAGGTTTAGTGTTATGGTTAGAGTATGGGTAAGGGTTAGGGTTAGGATTAGGGTTGGGGTTAGGTTTAGGGGTTAGGGATAGGGTTGGCGTTATGGTAAGGGTAAGGGTTAGTGTTAGGGTTAGGGGTTAAAGTTATGGTTAGGATTAGAGTTAGGGATTAGGGTTAGGGTTTGGGTTAGGATTAAGGTAAGGGTAGGGGTTAGGTTTAGGGTGAGGGTTAAGGTTAGGTTTAGGGTCAGGGTAGGGTAAGGGTAAGGTTTAGGGTTAGGGTTAAGTTTAGGTTTAGGGTTAGGGTAAGGGTAAGGGTAAGGGTTAGGATTAGGGTTAGGGTTAGGGTAAGGGTTAGGGTTAGGCTTAGGGTTAACATTAAGGTTAGGGTTAGGGTTAGGGTAAGAATTAGGGTTAGGGTTAGGGTTTGGCTAAGGTTTAGGATTAGGGTTAGTGTAAGCATTAAGGTTAGGGTTAGGGTTAGGGTAAAGGTAAGTGTTAGGGTTAGGGTTAGGGTTAGGGTTAGGGTTTGGTGTTAGGGTTAGGGTTAGGGTAAGGTTTAGGGTTAGGGTTAGGGATAGGGTAAGGTTTAGGGTTAGGGTAAGGGTTAGGTTTAGGGTTAGGGTTAGGGTTAGGGTAAGTGTAAGGGTTAGGATTAGGGTTAGGGTTAGGGTTAGAGTAAGGGTTAGGGTTAGGGTTAGGGTTAGCATTAAGGTTAGGGTTAAGGTAAGGGTAAGGGTTAGGGTTAGGGTTAAAGTTAGGGTAAGGGTAAGGGTTAAGGTTAGGGTTAGGGTTAGGTTCATGGTTAGGGTAAGGGTAAGGGTTAGGGTTACGTTTAGGGATAGGTTTAGGGTTAGGTTTAAGGTTAGGGTAAGGGAAAGGGTTAGGGTTAAGGTTAGGGTTAGGGTTAGGGTTAGGGTTATGGTAAGGGTTAGGGTTAGGGTTAGGGTTAGGTTTATGGTTAGAGTTAGAGGAAGGGTAAGGTTTAGGGTTACTCTTTGGGTTGGGGTTAAGGTTAGGGTTAGGGTTAGGGTAAGGGTAAGGGTTAGGGTTAGGGTTAGTGTTAGGGTAATGTTTAGGGTTAAGGTTAGCGTTAGAGTGAGGTTTAGGGTTAGGGTTAGGGTTAGGTTTAGGGTTAGAGTAAGTGTAATTGTTAGGGTTAGGGTAAGGGTAAGTGTTAGGGTTAGTGTTAGTGATAGGTTTAGGGTTAGGGTTAGGGTTAGGGTTAGGGTTAGGGTAAGGGTAAGTGTTAGGGTTAGGGTTAGTGATAGGTTTAGGGTTAGGGTTAGGGTTAGGGTTAGGGTTAGCTTAAGGGTAAGGGTTACAGTTAAGTTTAGGGTTAGGGTTAGGATTAGGGTTAGGGTTAGGGTTAGGGTAAGGGTTAGGGTTAGGGTTAGGTTTATGGTTAGGGTTAGAGGAAGGGTAAGGTTTAGGGTTACTTTTGGGTTGGGGTTAAGGTTAGGGTTAGCGTTAGGGTAAGGGTAAGTGCTAGGGTTAGGGTAAGGGTAAGTGTTAGGATTAGGGTTAGTGATAGGTTTAGGGTTAGGGTTAGGGTTAGGGTTAGGTTTAGGGTTAGGGTAAGCGTAAGTGTTAGGGTTAGGGTTAGTGATAGGTTTAGGGTTAGGGTTAGGGTTAGGGTTAGGTTAAGGGTAAGGGTTACGGTTAAGTTTAGCGTTAGGTTTAGGATTAGGGATAGGGTTAGGGTTAGGGTAAGGGTTAGGGTTAGGGTTAGGGTTAGCATTAAGGTTACGGTTAAGGTAATGGTAAGGGTTAGGGTTAGGGTTAAAGTTAGGGTAAGGGTAAGTTTTAGGGTTAGGGTTAGGGTTAGTTTCAGGGTTAGGGTAAGGGTAAGGGTTAGGGTTAGGTTTAGGGATAGGTTTAGGGATAGGGTTAGGGTTAGGGTAAGGGTAAGGGTTAGATTTATGGTTAGGGTTAGGGTTAGTGTTAGGGTTAGGGTTAGGGTTAGGGTTAGGGTAAGGGTTAGGGTTAGGGATAAGTTTAGGTTTATGGTTAGAGTTAGGGGAAGGGTAAGGTTTAGGGTTACATTTTGGGTTGGGGTTAAGGTTAGGGTTAGGGTTAGGGTAAGGGTAAGGGTTAGGGTTAGGGTTAGTGTTAGGGTAATGGTTAGGGTTAGGGTTAGGGTTAGAGTGAGGTATAGTGTTAGGGTTTGGGTTGGGTTTAGGGTTAAGGTAAGGGTAAGTGTTAGGGTTAGGGTAAGGGTAAGAGTTAGGGTTAGGGTTAATGATAGGTTTAGGGTTAGGGTTAGGGTTAGGGTTAGGGTTAGGGTTAGGTTTAGGGTTAGGGTAATGGTAAGTGTTACGGTTAGTGTTAGTTATAGGTTTAGTGTTAGGGTTAGGGTTAGGGTTAGGTTAAGGGTAAGGGTTATGGTTAAGTTTAGGGTTAGGGTTAGGTTTAGGGTTAGGGTTAGGGTAAGGGTTAGGGTTAGGGTTAGGGTTAGGGTTAGAGTTAGGGGAAGGTAAGGGTTAGGGTTAGTTTTAGGGTAGGGGTTAAATTTAGGGTTAGGGTTAGTGTTAGGGTAATTTTTAGGGTTAGGGATAGGGTTAGAGTGAGGCTTAGGGTTAGGGTTAGGGTTAGTGTAAGGGTTATGGTTAGGGTAAGGGTTAGGGTTAGGGTTAGGGTTAGGGTTAGCTTCAGGGTTAGAGTTAGGGTAAGGGTAAGGGTTAGGGTTAGTTTTAGGGTTGGGGTTAAATTTAGGGTTAGGGTTAGTGTTAGGGTCATTGTTAGGGTTAGGGATAGGGTTAGTGTGAGGCTTAGGGTTAGGGTTAGGGTTAGGGGTTATGGTTAGGGTTAGGGTTAGGGTTAGGTTAGGGTTAGGTTTCAGATTACGGTAAGGGTAAGTTTTATGGTTAGGGTCAGGGTTAGGGTTAGGTTTAGGTTTAGGGTTAGGGTTAGGATAAGGGTAAGGGTTTGGGTTAAAGTTAGGGTTAGAGGTTAGGGTTAGGGTTAGGGTTAGGTTTCTGGTTACGGTTAGGGTAAGGGTAAGGGTTAGGGTTAGGGTTAGGGTTAGTTTTAGTGTTATGGTTAGAGTATGGGTAAGGGTTAGGGTTAGGATTAGGGTTGGGGTTAGGTTTAGGGGTTAGGGATAGGGTTGGGGTTATGGTAAGGGTAAGGGTTAGTGTTAGGGTTAGGGGTTAAAGTTATGGTTAGGATTAGAGTTAGGGGTTAGGGTTAGGGTTTGGGTTAGGATTAAGGTAAGGGTAGGGGTTAGGTTTAGGGTGAGGGTTAAGGTTAGGTTTAGGGTCAGGGTAGGGTAAGGGTAAGGTTTAGGGTTAGGGTTAAGTTTAGGTTTAGGGTTAGGGTAAGGGTAAGGGTAAGGGTTAGGATTAGGGTTAGGGTTAGGGTAAGGGTTAGGGTTAGGCTTAGGGTTAACATTAAGGTTAGGGTTAGGGTTAGGGTAAGAATTAGGGTTAGGGTTAGGGTTTGGCTAAGGTTTAGGATTAGGGTTAGTGTAAGCATTAAGGTTAGGGTTAGGGTTAGGGTAAGGGTAAGTGTTAGGGTTAGGGTTAGGGTTAGGGTTAGGGTTAGGGTTTGGGGTTTGGGTTAGGGTTAGGGTTAGGTTTAGGGTTAGGGTTAGGGTAAGGGTAAGGTTTAGGGTTAGGGTTAGGGTTAGGGTTAGGGTTATTGTTTGGCTAAGGTTTAGGGTAAGATTAAGTGTTAGGGTTAGGGTTAGTGTTAGGGTTATTGTTAATCTTAGCGTTAGGGTTAGGGTAAAGATAAGTGTTAGGGTTAGGTTTAGGGTTAGGGGTTAGGGTTAGGGTTAGGGTTAGGGTTAGGGTAATGTTTTGGGTAAGGGTAATGGTAAGGTTTAGGATTGGGTTAGGGTAAGGGTAAGGTTTAGGTTTAGGGTTAGGGTTAATGTTTGGATTAGGTTTAGGGTAAAATTAAGTGTTAGGGTTAGGTTTAGTGTTAGGGTTAGTGTTAAGGTTAGGGTTAGGGTTAGGGTAAGGGTAAGTGTTAGGGTTAGGTTTAGGGTTAGGTTTTAGGGTTAGGGTTAGGGTTAGGGTTATGTTTTGGGTAAGGGTAGTGTTAAGGTTTAGGGTTAGGGTTAGGATTATCGTTAGCATAAGGGAAAGGGAAAGGTTAGGGTTAAGGTTAGGGTTAGGGTAAAACTAAGGGTTGGCGTTAGGGTTAGGGTTAACTTTAGGGTTAGGATTAGTTTTAGGGTTAGGGTAAGTGTAAGGGTTAGCGTTAGGGTTAGGGTAAGGGTAAGTGTTAGAATTAAGGTAAGGGTTAGGGTTAGGGGTAGGGGTAGGGGTAGGCTTAGGGGTAGGGTTAACATTAAGGTTACGTTTTGGGTTAGGGTTAAGGGTAAGTGTTAGATTTAGAGTTAGGGTTAGGGCAAGCATTAGGCTTAGGGTTAGGGTTAGGGTAAGGGTTAGGGTTAGTGTTAGGGTTAGCATTAAATTTAGGGTTAGGGTTATGGTAAGTGTAAGGGTTAGGATTAGGGTTAGGGTTAGGGTTAGGGTAAGAGTTAGGGTTAGGTTTAGCATTAAGGTTAGGGTTAAGGTAAGGGTAAGGGTTAGGGTTAGGTTCAAGGTTAGGTTAAGGGTAAGGGTTAGGGTTAGGCTTAGGTTTAGGTTTAGGGTTAGGGTAAGGGTAAGAGTTAGGGTTAGGTTTAGGGATAGGTTTAGGGTTAGGGTTAGGGTTAGGGTAAGGGTAAGGGTTAGGGTGAAGGTTAGGGTTAGGGTTAGTATTAGGGTTAGGGTAAGGGTTAGGGTTAGGGTAAAGGTTAGGGTTAGGGTTAGGGTTAGGGTTAAGTTTATGGTTAGAGTTAGGGAAAGGGGAAGGTTTAGGGTTAATTTTTTGGTTGGGGTTAAGGTTAGGGTTAGGGTTAGGGTATTGGTAAGGGTTAGGGTTAGGTTTAGTGTTAGGGTAATGGTTAGGGTTAGGGTTAGATTTAGAGTGAGGTTTAGTGTTAGGGTTACGGTTAGATTTAGGGTTAGAGTAAGGGTAAGTGTTAGGGTTAGGGTTAGTGATAGGTTTAGGGTTAGGGTTAGGGATAGGGTTAGGGTTAGGGTAAGGTTAGGGGTTAGGTTTAGGGTTAGGGTTAGGGTTAGGGTTAGGTTTAGGGTTAGATTTAGGGTAAGGGTAAGGGTTAGAGTTAGTTTTAGGGTTGGGGTTAAAGTTAGGGTTAGGGTTAGTGTTAGGGTAATGGTTAGGGTTAGGGTTAGAGTGAGGGTTAGGGTTAGGGTTAGGGGTTAGGGTTAGGGTTAGGGTTAGAGTGAGGGTTAGGGTTAGGGTTAGGGGTTAGTGTTAGGGTTAGGGTTAGTGTTAGGATTACGGTAAGGGTAAGGTTTATGGTTAGGATCAGGGTTGGGGTTAGGGTTAGAATTAGGGTTACTATAAGGGTAAGGGTTAGGGTTAAGGTTAGGGTAAGGGGTTAGGGTTAGAGTTAGGGTTAGGTTTAGGGTTACGGTTAGGGTAAGTGTAAGTGTTAGGGTTAGGGTTAGGTTTAGGGTTAGGGTTTGAGTAAGGTTAAGGGTTAGGGTTCGGGTTAGGGTTAGCGTTGGGGTTAGGTTTAGGGGTTAGGGTTAGGGTTAGGGTTATGGTAAGGGTAAGGGTTATGGTTAGGGTTAGGGGTTAGGGTTAGGGTTAGAGTTAGGGGTTAGGGTTAGGGTTAGGGTTAGGATTAAGGTAAGTGTAGGGGTTAGGGTTAGGGTTAGTGTTAAGGTTAGGTTTAGGGTTAGGGTAAGGGTAAGGGTAAGGGTTACGGATAGGGTTAGGGTTAAGTTTAGGTTTAGGGTTAGGTAAGTGTAAGGGTATGGTTTAGGGTGAGGGTTAGGGTTAGTTTAGGGTAAGGGTTAGGGTTAGCGTTAGGGTTAGGTTTAGGGTTAGAGTTAGGGTAAGGGTAGGTTTAGGGTTAGGGTTAGGTTTAGGGTAAGGGTATGTTTTAGGGTTAGGGTTAGGATTAGCGTTAGGGTAAGGGTAAGGGCAAGCGTTAGGGTTAGGGTTAAGGTATCAGTTAGGGTTAGGATTAGGGTTAGGGTTAGGGTAGGTTAAGGGTTAGGGTTATCTTCAGGGTAAGGGTTAGAGTTAGGGTAAGTGTAAGGGTTAGGGATAGGGTTAGGGTTAGTGTAAGGGTAAGGGTTAGGGTTAGGGTTAGGTTAGGGTGAAGGTTAGGTTAGGGTTAGGGTTAGGGTAAGGGTAAGTGTTAGGGTTAGGGTTAGGTTTAGGATTAGGGTTAGGGTAACGGTTAGGGTTAGGGTTAGGGTTAGGGTTAGGGTTAGAATTAGTGTTAGGGTTAGGGTAAGTGTAAGGGTTAGGGTTAGGGTTAGGGTAAGGATTAGGGTTAGAGTACAGGTTAGGGTTTGTAAGAGGGTTAGAGTTAGGTTTTGTGTTGGGGTTAGGGTAAGGGTAAGGGTTAGATTTAGGTTTAGGGTTGGCGTTAAGTTTAGGGTTAGGGTTAGAGTGAGGTTTAGGGTTAGGGTTACGGTTAGCTTTAGGTTTAGGGTAAGGGTAAGTGTTAGGGTTAAGGTTAGTCATAGGTTTAGGGTTAGGGTTAGGGTTAGGGTTAGGGTAAGGGTAAGTGTCAGGGTTAAGGTTAGGGTTAGTGTTAGGGTTAGGGTTAGGGTTAGGGTTAGGGTTAGGGTAAGGGTTAGGGTAAGGGTTAGGTTTAGGGTTAGGGTTAGGGTTAGGGTAAGTGTAAGGGTTAGGATTAGGGTTAGGGTTATGGTTAGAGTAAGGGTTAGGGTTAGGGTTAGGGTTAGCATTAAGGTTAGGGTTAAGGTAAGGGTAAGGGTTAGGGTTAGGGTTAAAGTTAGGGTAAGGTTTAGGGTTAGGGTTAGTGTTAGGTTCATGGTTAGGGTAAGGGTAATGGTTAGGGTTAGGGTTAGTGTTAGGGAAATGGTTAGGGTTAGGGTTAGGGTTAGAGTGAGGTTTAGGGTTAGGGTTACGGTTATCTTTAGGTTTAGGGTAAGGGTAAGTGTTAGGGTTAGGGTTAGTGATAGGTTTAGGGTTAGGGTTAGGGTTAGGGTAAGGGTAAGTGTCAGGGTTAAGGTTAGGGTTAGTGTTAGGGTTAGGGTTAGGGTTAGGGTTAGGGTAAGGGTTAGGGTTAGGGTAAGGGTTAGATTTAGGGTTAGGGTTAGGTTTAGGGTAAGTGTAAGGGTTAGGATTAGGGTTAGGGTTAGGGTTAGAGTAAGGGTTAGGGTTAGGGTTAGGGTTAGGGTTCAAATTACGGTAAGGGTAAGGTTTATGGTTAGGGTCAGGGTTAGGGTTAGGGTTAGGTTTAGGGTTAGGGTTAGGGTAAAGGTAAGTGTTAGGGTTAGGGTTAGGGTTAGGGTTAGGATAAGGGTAAGGGTTTGGGTTAAAGTTAGGGTTAGGGGTTAGGGTTAGGGTTAGGGTTAGGTTTCTGGTTACGGTTAGGGTAAGCGTAAGGGTTAGGGTTAGGGTTAGGGTTAGGTTTAGTGTTATGGTTAGAGTATGGGGAAGGGTTAGGGTTAGGATTAGGGTTAGGGTTAGGTTTAGGGTTACCGTTTGGGTAAGGGTAAGGGTTAGGTTAGGGTTAGGGTTAGGTTTGGGGTTAGGGTTAGAGTAAGGTTAAGGGTTAGGGTTAGGGTTAGGGTTGGGGTTAGGTTTAGGGGTTAGGGTTAGGGTTAGTGTTATGGTAAGTGTAAGGTTTCGGGTTAGGGTTAGGGGTTAGGGTTAGGGTTAGGGTTAGAGTTAGGGTTAGGGTTTGGGTTAGGGTTAGGATTAAGGTAAGGGTAGGGGTTGGGATTAGAGTGAGGGTTAAGGTTAGGTTTAGGGTTAGGGTAGGGTAAGGGTAAGGGTTAGGGTTATGGTTAAGTTTAGGTTTAGGGTTAGGGTAAGGGTAAGGGTAAGGGTTAGGGTTAGGGTTAGGGTTAGGGTTAGGGTAAGGGTTAGGGTTAGGCTTACGGTTAACATTAAGGTTAGGGTTAGGGTTAGGGCTAGGGTTAGGGTAAGAATTAGGGTTAGGGTTAGGGTTCTGCTAAGATTTAGGATTAGGGTTATTGAAAGCATTAAGGTTAGGGGTAGGGTTAGGGTAAGGGTAAGTGTTAGGGTTAGGTTTAAGGTTAGGCTTTGGGGTTAGGGTTAGGGTTAGGGTTTGGGTTAGGTTTAGGGTTAGGGTTAGGGTAAGGGTAAGGTTTAGGGTTAGGGTTAGGGTTAGGGTTAAAGTTTGGATTAGGTTCAGGGTAAGATTAAGGGTTAGGGTTAGGGTTAGTGTTAGGGTTACGGTTAAGGTTAGGGTTAGGGTTAGGGTAAGGGTAAGTGTTAGGGTTAGGTTTAGGGTAAGGGGTAAGGGTTTACAGTTAGGGTTAGGGTTATGTTTAGTGTAAGGGTAACGGTAAGGTTTAGGGTTAGGTTTAGGATTAGCGTTAGAATAAGGGAAAGGGAAAGAATTAGGGTTAAGGTTAGGTTTAGGGTAAAATTAAGGGTTGGCGATAGGGTTAGGGTTAACTTTAGGGTTAGGATTAGTTTTAGGGTTAGGGTAAGTGTAAGGGTTAGGGTTAGGGTTAGGGTTAGGGTTATGGTAAGTGTTAGAGTTAAGGTTAGGGTTAGGGTTAGGGTTAGGATTAGGATTAGGGTAAGGGGAAGGGTTAGGGTTAGGGTTAGGTTAAGGGTTAGGGTTAGGGTTAGGGTTAGTGTTTAGGGTTAGTGTTAGGGGTAGGGGTAGGCTTAGGGGTAGGTTTAACATTAATGTTAGGTTTTGGGTTAGGGTAAGGGTAAGTATTAGGGTTAGAGTTAGGGTTAGGGCAAGCATTAGGCTTAGGGTTAGGGTTAGGGAAAGGGTTAGGGTTAGTGTTAGGGTTAGCATTAAGTTTAGTTTTAGGGTTAGGGTAAGTGTAAGGATTAGGATTAGGGTTAGGGTTAGGGTTAGGGTAAGGGTTAGGGTTAGGGTTAGCATTAAGGTTAGGGTTAAGGTAAGACTAAGGGTTAGGGTTAGGGTTAAGGTTAGGTTAAGGGTGAGGATTAGGGTTAGGGTTAGGGTTAGGTTTAGGGTTAGGGTAAGGGTAAGGGCTAGGGTTAGGGAAATGGTTAGGGTTAGGGTTAGGGTTAGGGTTAGGGTTAGGTTTATGGTTAGAGTTAGGGGAAGGGTAAGGTTTAGGGTTAGTTTTTGGGTTGGGGTTAAGGTTAGGTTTAGGGTTAGGGTAAGGGTAAGGGTTAGGGTTAGGGTTAGTGTTAGGGAAATGGCTAGGGTTAGGGTTAGAGTGAGGTTTAGGGTTAGGGCTACGGTTAGCTTTAGGTTGAGGGTAAGGGTAAGTGTTAGGATTAGGGTTAGTGTTAGGTTTAGGGTTAGGGTTAGGGTTAGGGTTAGGGTAAGGGTAAGTGTCAGGGTTAAGGTTAGGGTTAGTGTTAGTGTTAGGGTTAGGGTTAGGGTTAGGGTTAGGGTAAGGGTTAGGGTTAGGGTAAGGGTTAGGTTTAGGGTTAGGGTTAGGGTTAGGGTAAGGGATAGGGTTATGGTTAGGGTTAGCATTAAGGTTAGGGTTAAGGTAAGGTTAAGGGTTAGGGTTAGGGTTAAAGTTAGGGTAAGGGTAAGGGTTAGGGTTAGGGTTAGGGTTAGGTTCATGGTTAGGGTAAGGGTAAGGGTTAGGGTTAGGTTTAGGGATAGGTTTAGGGTTAGGGTTAGGGTTAGGGTAAGGGAAAGGGTTAGGGTTGAGGTTAGGGTTAGGGTTAGGGTTAGGGTTATGGTAAGGGTTAGGGTTAGGCTTAGGGTTAGGTTTATGGTTAGAGTTAGAGGAAGGGTAAGATTTAGGGTTACTCTTTGGGTTGGGGTTAAGGTTAGGATTAGGGTTAGGGTTAGGGTTAGGTTAAGGGTAAGGGTTACGGTTAAGTTTAGGGTTAGGGTTAGGATTAGGGTTAGGGTTACGGTTAGGGTAAGGGTTAGGTTTAGGTTTAGGTTTATGGTTAGGGTTAGAGGAAGGGTAATGTTTAGGGTTACTTTTGGGTTGGGGTTAAGGTTAGGGTTAGGGTTAGGGTAAGGGTAAGTGCTAGGGTTAGGGTAAGGGTAAGTGTTAGGGTTAGGGTTAGTGATAGGTTTAGGGTTAGGGTTAGGGTTAGGGTTAGGTTTAGGGTTAGGGTAAGCGTAAGTGTTAGGGTTAGGGTTAGTGATAGGTTTAGGTTTAGGGTTAGGGTTAGGTTTAGGTTAAGGGTAAGGGTTACGGCTAAGTTTAGGGTTAGGGTTAGGATTAGCGTTAGGGTTAGGGTTAGGGTAAGGGTTAGGGTTAGGGTTAGGGTTAGCATTAAGGTTACGGTTAAGGTAATGGTAAGGGTTAGGGTTAGGGTTAAAGTTAGGGTAAGGGTAAGAGTTAGGGTTAGGGTTAGGGTTAGGTTCAGGGTTAGGGTAAGGGTAAGGGTTAGGGTTAGGTTTAGGGATAGGTTTAGGGATAGGGTTAGGGTTAGGGTAAGGGTAAGGGTTAGGTTTAAGGTTAGGGTTAGGGTTAGGGTTAGGGTTAGGGTTGGGGATAAGGTTAGGTTTATGGTTAGAGTTAGGGGAAGGGTAAGGTTTAGGGTTACTTTTTGGGTTGGGGTTAAGGTTAGGGTTAGGGTTAGGGTAAGGGTAAGGTTTAGGGTTAGGGGTAGTGTTAGGGTAATGGTTAGGGTTAGGGTTAGGGTAGAGTGAGGTTTACTGTTAGGGTTTGGGTTAGGTATAGGGTTAGGGTAAGTGTTAGTGTTAGGGTTAGGGTAAGGGTAAGTGTTAGGGTTAGGGTTAATGATGGGTTTAGGGTTAGGGTTAGGGTTAGTGTTAGGTTTAGGGTTAGGGTAATGGTAAGTGTTACGGTTAGGGTTAGTTATACGTTTAGGGTTAGGGTTAGGGTTAGGGTTAGGTTAAGGGTAAGGGTTATGGTTAAGTTTAGGGTTAGGGTTAGGGTTAGGGTTAGGGTTAGGGTAAGGGTTAGGGTTAGGGTTAGGGTTAGGGTTAGCTTTAGGGTTAGAGTTAGGGGAAGGGAAGGGTTAGGGTTAGTTTTAGGGTAGGGGTTAAATTTAGGGTTAGGGTTAGTGTTAGGGTAATTTTTAGGGTTAGGGATAGGGTTAGAGTGAGGCTTAGGGTTAGGGTTAGGGTTAGGGTAAGGGTTAGGGTTAGGGTAAGGGTTAGGGTTAGGGTTAGTGTTAGGGAAATGGTTAGGGTTAGGGTTAGTGTTAGAGTGAGGTTTAGGGTTAGGGTTATGGTTAGCTTTAGGTTTAGTGTAAGCGTAAGTGTTAGGGTTAGAGTTAGTGATAGGTTTAGGGTTAGGGTTAGGGTTAGGGTTAGGGTAAGGGTAAGTGTCAGGGTTAAGGTTAGGGTTAGTGTTAGTGTTAGGGTTAGGGTTAGGGTTAGGGTAAGGGTTAGGGTTAGGGTAAGGGTTAGGTTTACGGTTAGGGTTAGGGTTAGGGTAAGTGTAAGGGTTAGGATTAGGGTTAGGGTTAGGGTTAGAGTAAGGGTTAGGGTTAGGGTTAGGGTTAGCCTTAAGCTTAGGGTTAAGGTAAGGGTAAGGGTTAGGGTTAGCGTTAAAGTTAGGGTAAGGTTAAGGGTTAGGGTTAGGGTTAGGGTTAGGTTCATGGTTAGGGTAAGGTTAAGGGTTCTGATTAGGTTTAGGGATAGGTTTAGGGTTAGGGTTAGGGTTAGGGTAAGGGAAAGGTTTAGGGTTAAGGTTAGGGTTAGGGTTAGGGTTATGGTAAGGGTTAGGGTTAGGGTTAGGGTTAGGTTTATGGTTAGAGTTAGAGGAAGGGTAAGGTTTTGGGTTACTCTTTGGGTTGGGATTAAGGTTAGGGTTAGGGTTAGGGTAAGGGTAAGTGTTAGGGTTAGGGTTAGTGTGAGGTTTAGTGTTAGGGTTAGGGTTAGGGTTAGGTTTAGGGTTAGGGTAAGGGTAAGTGTTAGGGTTAGGGTTAGTGATAGGTTTAGGGTTAGGGTTAGGGTTAGGGTTAGGTTTATGGTTAGGGTTAGAGGAAGGGTAAGGTTTAGGGTTATTTTGGGTTGGGGTTAAGGTTAGGGTTAGGGTTAGGGTAAGGGTAAGTGCTAGGGTTAGGGTAAGGGTAAGTGTTAGGGTTAGGGTTAGTGATAGGTTTAGGGTTAGGGTTAGGGTTAGGGTTAGGTTTAGGGTTAGGGTAAGCGTAAGTGTTAGGGTTAGGGTTAGTGATAGGTTTAGGGTTAGGGTTAGGGTTAGGTTAAGGGTAAGGGTTACGGTTAAGTTTAGGGTTAGGGTTAGGATTAGGGTTAGGGTTAGGATTAGGGTAAGGGTTAGGGTTAGGGTTAGGGTTAGCATTAAGGTTACGGTTAAGGTAATGGAAAGGGTTAGGGTTAGGGTTAAATTTAGGGTAAGGGTAAGGGTTAGGGTTAGGGTTAGAGTTAGGTTCAGGGTTAGGGTAAGGGTAAGGGTTAGGTTTAGGTTTAGGGATAGGTTTAGGGATAGGGTTAGGGTTAGGGTAAGGGTAAGGGTTAGGTTTAAGTTTAGGGTTAGGGTTAGTGTTAGGGTTAGGGTTAGGGTTAGGGTTAGGGTTAGGTTAAGGTTTAGGGTTAGGGATAAGGTTAGGTTTATGGTTAGAGTTAGGGGAAGGGTAAGGTTTAGGGTAACTTTCTTGGTTGGGATTAAGGTTAGGGTTAGGGTTAGGGTAAGGGTAAGGGTTAGGGTTAGGGTTAGTGTTAGGGTAATGGTTAGGGTTAGGGTTAGGGTTAGAGTGAGGTTTAGTGTTAGGGTTTGGGTTAGGTTTAGGGTTAGGGTAAGGGTAAGTGTTAGGGTTAGGGTAAGGGTAAGTGTTAGGGTTAGGGTTAATGATAGGTTTAGGGTTAGGGTTAGGTTTAGGGTTAGGGTAATGGTAAGTGTTACGGTTAGGGTTAGTTATAGATTTAGGGTTAGGGTTAGGGTTAGGGTTAGGTTAAGGGTAAGGGTTATGGTTAAGTTTAGGGTTAGGGTTAGGGTTAGGGTTAGGGTTAGGGTAAGGGTTAGGGTTAGGGTTAGGGTTAGGGTTAGCTTTAGGGTTAGAGTTAGGGGAAGGGAAGGGTTAGGGTTAGGTTTAGGGTAGGGGTTAAATTTAGGGTTAGGGTTAGTGTTAGGGTAATTTTTAGGGTTAGGGATAGGATTAGAGTGAGGCTTAGGGTTATGGTTAGGGTTAGGGTAAGGGTTAGGGTTAGGGTTAGGGTTAGGGTTAGCTTCAGGGTTAGAGTTAGGGTAAGGGTAAGGGTTAGGTTAGTTTTAGGGTTGGGGTTAAATTTAGGGTTAGGGTTAGTGTTAGGGTCATTGTTAGGGTTAGGGATAGGGTTAGAGTGAGGCTTAGAGTTAGGGTTAGGGTTAGGGTTAGGGTTAGGGTTCAGATTACGGTAAGGGTAAGGTTTATGGTTAGGATCAGGGTTAGGGTTAGGGTTAGGGTTAGGGTAAGGGTAAGTGTTAGGGTTAGGGTTAGGGTTAGGGTTAGGATAAGGGTAAGGGTTTGGGTTAAAGTTAGGGTTAGGGGTTAGGGTTAGGGTTAGGGTTAGGGTTAGGTTTCTGGTTACGGTTAGGGTAAGGATAAGGGTTAGGGTTAGGGTTAGGGTTAGGTTTAGTGTTATGGTTAGAGCATGGGTAAGGGTTAGGTTTAGTATTAGGGTTAGGGTTAGGTTTAGGGTTACCGTTAGGTTAAGGGTAAGGGTTAGGGTTAGGGTTAGGGTCAGGTTTGGGGTTAGGGTTAGAGTAAGGTTAAGGGTTAGGGTTAGGGTTAGGGTTAGGGTGGGGGTAAGGTTTCGGGGTTAGGGTTAGGGTTAGGGTTATGGTAAGTGTAAGGGTTCGGGTTAGGGTTAGGTGTTAGGGTTAGGGTTAGGGTTAGAGTTAGGGTTAGGGTTAGGGTTAGGGTTAGGATTAAGGTAAGGGTAGGGGTTGGGGTTAGAGTGAGGGTTAAGGTTAGGTTTAGGGTTAGGGTAGGGTAAGGGTAAGGGTTAGGATTAGGATTAAGTTTAGGTTTAGGGTTAGGGTAAGGGTAAGGGTAAGGGTTAGGGTTAGGGTTAGGGTTAGGGTTAGGGTAAGAATTAGGGTTAGGGTTAGGGTTCGGCTAAGGTTTAGGATTAGGGTTATTGTAAGCATTAAGGTTAGGGTTAGGGTTAGGGTAAGGGTAACTGTTAGGGTTAGGGTTAGGGTTAGGGTTTGGGGTTAGGGTTAGGGTTAGGGTTAGGATTAGGGTAAGGGTAAGGTTTAGGGTTAGATTTAGGGTTAGGGTTAGGGTTAGGATTAGGATTAGGGTTAGCGTTAGATTTAGGGTTAGGGTTAGGGTTAGGGTAAGGTTTAGGGTTACGGTTAGGGTTAGGGTTAAAATTTGGATTAGTTTCAGGGTAAGATTAAGGGTTAGGGTTAGGGTTAGTGTTAGGGTTACGGTTAAGGTTAGGGTTAGGGTTAGGGTAAGGTTAAGTGTTAGGGTTAGGTTTAGGGTTAGGGGTTAGGGTTAGGGTTAGGGTTAGGGTTATGTTTAGTGTAAGGGTAATGGTAAGGTTTAGGGTTAGGTTTAGGATTAGCGTTAGAATAAGGGAAAGGGAAAGAATTAGGGTTAAGGTTAGGTTTATGGTAAAAGTAAGGGTTGGCGTTAGGGTTACGGTTAACTTTAGGGTTAGGATTAGTTTTAGGGTTAGGGTACGTGTAAGGGTTAGGGTTAGGGTTAGGGTTAGGGTAAGTGTTAGAGTTAAGGTTAGGGTTAGGGTAAGGGTTAGGATTAGGATTAGGGTAAGGGGAAGGGTTAGAGTTAGGGTTAGGTTAAGGGTTAGGGTTAGGGTTAGGGTTAGTGGTTAGGGTTAGTGTTAGGGGTAGGGGTAGGCTTAGGTGTAGGTTTAACATTAAGGTTAGGTTTTGGGTTAGGGTAAGGGTAAGTGTTAGGGTTAGAGTTAGGGTTAGGGCAAGCATTAGGCTTAGGGTTAGGGTTAGGGAAAGGGTTAGGGTTAGTGTTAGGGTTAGCATTAAGTTTAGTTTTAGGGTTAGGGTAAGTGTAAGGATTAGGATTAGGGTTAGGGTTAGGGTTAGGGTAAGGGTTAGGGTTAGGGTTAGCATTAAGGTTAGGGTTAAGTTAAGAGTAAGGGTTAGGGTTAGGGTTAAGGTTAGGTTAAGGGTAAGGGTTAGGGTTAGGGTTAGGGTTAGGTTTAGGGTTAGGGTAAGGGTAAGGGCTAGGGTTAGGGAATGGTTAGGGTTAGGGTTAGGGTTAGGGTTAGGTTTATGGTTAGAGTTAGGGGAAGGGTAAGGTTTAGGGTTACTTTTTGGGTTGGGGTTAAGGTTAGGGTTAGGGTTAGGGTAAGGGTAAGGGTTAGGGTTAGGGTTAGTGTTAGGGAAATGGTTAGGGTTAGGGTTAGGGTTAGAGTGAGGTTTAGGGTTAGGGTTACGGTTAGCTTTAGGTGTAGGGTAAGGGTAAGTGTTAGGGTTAGGGTTAGTGATAGGTTTAGGGTTAGGGTTAGGGATAGGGTTAGTGTAAGGGTAAGTGTCAGGGTTAAGGTTAGGGTTAGTGTTAGTGTTAGGGTTAGGGTTAGGGTTAGGGTAAGGGTTAGGGTTAGGGTAAGGGTTAGGTTTAGGTTTAGGGTTAGGGTTGGGTAAGTGTAAGGGTTAGGATTAGGGTTAGGGTTAGGGTTAGAGTAAGGGTTAGGGTTAGGGTTAGGGTTAGCATTAAGGTTAGGGTTAAGGTAAGGGTAAGGGTTAGGGTTAGGGTTAAAGTTAGGGTAAGGGTAAGGGTTAGGGTTAGGGTTAGGGTTAGGTTCATGTTTAGGGTAAGGGTAAGGATTAGGGTTAGGGTAGTGTTAGGGAAATGGTTAGGGTTCGGGTTAGGGTTAGAGTGAGGTTTAGGGTTAGGGTTACGGTTATCTTTAGGTTTAGGGTAAGGGTAAGTGTTAGGGTTAGGGTTAGTGATAGGTTTAGGGTTAGGGTTAGGGTTAGGGTAAGGGTAAGTGTCAGGGTTAAGGTTAGGGTTAGTGTTAGTGTTAGGGTTAGGGTTAGGGTAAGGGTTAGGGTTAGGGTTAGGGTTAGGTTTAGGGTTAGGGTTAGGGTTAGGGTAAGTGTAAGGGTTAGGATTAGGGTTAGGGTTAGGGTTAGAGTAAGGGTTAGGGTTAGGGTTAGGGTTAGCATTAAGGTTAGGGTTAAGGTAAGGGTAAGGGTTAGGGTTAGGGTTAAAGTTAGGGTAAGGGTAAGGGTTAGGGTTAGGGTTAGGGTTAGGTTCATGGTTAGGGTAAGGGTAAGGGTTAGGGTTAGGTTTCGGGATAGGGTTAGGGTTAGGGTTTGGGTTAGGGTAAGGGTAAGGGTTAGGGTTAAGGTTAGGGTTAGGGTTAGGGTTAGGATTATGGTAAGGGTTAGGGTTAGGGTTAGGGTTAGGTTTATGGTTAGAGTTAGAGGAAGGGTAAGGTTTAGGGTTACTCTTTGTGTTGGGGTTAAGGTTAGGGTTAGGGTTAGGGTAAGGGTAAGGGTTAGGGTTAGGGTTAGTGTTAGGGTAATGTTTAGGGTTAGGGTTAGCGTTAGAGTGAGGTTTAGGGTTAGGGTTAGGGTTATGTTTAGGGTTAGAGTAAGGGTAAGTGTTAGGGTTAGGGTAAGGGTAAGTGTTAGGGTTAGGGTTAGTGATAGGTTTACGGTAAGGTTAGGGTTAGGGTTAGGTTTAGGGTTAGGGTAAGGGTAAGTGTTAGCGTTAGGGTTAGTGATAGTTTTAGGGTTAGCGTTAGGGTTAGGGTTATCGTTAGGTTAAGGGTAAGGGTTACGGTTAAGTTTAGGGTTAGGGTTAGGATTAGGGTTAGGATTAGGGTTCGGGTAAGGGTTAGGGTTAGGGTAAGGGTTAGGTTTAGGGTTAGGGTTAGGGTTAGGGTAAGTGTAAGGGTTAGGATTAGGGTTAGGGTTAGGTTTAGAGTAAGGGTTAGGGTTAGGTTTAGGGTTAGCATTAAGGTTAGGGTTAAGGAAAGGGTAAGGGTTAGGGTTAGGGTTAAAGTTAGGGTTAGGGTTAGGGTTAGGGTTAGGGTTAGGGTTAGGGTAAGGGTTAGGGTTAGGGTAAGGGTTAGGGTTAGGGTTAGGGTTAGGGCTAGGTTTAGCTCAGGGTTAGAGTTAGGGTAAGGGTAATGGTTAGGTTAGTTTTAGGGTTGGGGTTAAATTTAGGGTTAGGGTTAGTGTTAGGGTCATTGTTAGGTTTAGGGATATTGTTAGAGTGAGGCTTAGGGTTAGGGTTAGGGTTAGGGGTTATGGTTATGGTTAGGGTTAGGGTTAGGATAAGGGTTAGGGTTAGGGTTAGGGTTAGGGTTCAGATTACGGTAAGGGTAAGGTTTATGGTTAGGGTCAGGGTTAGGGTTAAGGTTAGGTTTAGGGTTAGGGTTAGGGTAAGGGTAAGTGTTAGGGTTAGGGTTAGGGTTAGGGTTAGGATAAGGGTAAGGGTTTGGGTTAAAGTTAGGGTTAGGGGTTAGGGTTAGGGTTAGGGTTAGGTTTCTGGTTACGGTTAGGGTAAGGGTAAGGGTTAGGTTTGGGTTAGGGTTAGGTTTAGTGTTATGGTTAGAGTATGGGTAAGGGTTAGGGCTAGGATTAGGGTTGGGGTTAGGTTTAGGGGTTAGGGATAGGGTTGGGGTTATGGTAAGGGTAAGGGTTAGTGTTAGGGTTAGGGGTTAAGGTTATGGTTAGGATTAGAGTTAGGGGTTAGGGTTAGGGTTTGGGTTAGGATTAAGGTAAAGGTAGGGGTTAGGTTTAGGTTGAGGGTTAAGGTTAGGTTTAGGTTCAGGGTAAGGTAAGGGTAAGGGTTAGGGTTAGGGTTAAGTTTAGGTTTAGGGTTAGGGTAAGGGTAAGGGTAAGGGTTAGGGTTAGGGTTAGGGTAAGGGTTAGGGTTAGGCTTAGGGTTAACATTAAGGTTAGGGTTAGGGTTAGGGTAAGAATTAGGTTTAGGGTTAGGGTTTGGCTAAGGTTTAGTATTAGGGTTAGTGTAAGCATTAAGGTTAGGGTTAGGATTAGGGTAAGGGTAAGTGTTAGGGTTAGGGTTAGGGTTAGGTTTAGGGTTTGGGGTTAGGGTTACTGTTAGGGTTAGGTTTAGGGTTAGCGTTAGGGTAAGGGTAAGGTTTAGGGTTAGGGTTAGGGTTAGGGTTAGGGTTAATGTTTGGATAAGGTTTAGGGTAAGATTAAGTGTTAGGGTTAGGGTTAGTGTTAGGGTTATTGTTAATCTTAGCGTTAGGGTTAGGGTAAGGGTAAGTGTTAGGGTTAGGTTTATGGTTAGGGGTTAGGGTTAGGGTTAGGGTTAGGGTTAGGGTTATGTTTTGGGTAAGGGTAATGGTAAGGTTTAGGATTGGGTTAGGGTAAGGGTAAGGTTTAGGGTTAGGGTTAGGGTTAAGGTTAGGGTTAGGGTTAGGGTAAGGGTAAGTGTTAGGGTTAGGTTTAGGGTTAGGGGTTAGGGTTATGTTTTGGGTAAGGGTAATGGTAAGGTTTAGGGTTAGGGTTAGGATTATCGTTAGCATAAGGGAAAGGGAAAGGTTAGGGTTAAGGTTAGGGTTAGGGTAAAAGTAAGGGTTGGCGTTAGGGTTAGGGTTAACTTTAGGGTTAGGATTAGTTTTAGGGTTAGGGTAAGTGTAAGGGTTAGGGTTAGGGTTAGGGTAAGGGTAAGTGTTAGAGTTAAGGTAAGGGTTAGGGTTAGGGGTAGGGGTAGGGGTAGGCTTAGGGGTAGGGTTAACATTAAGGTTAGGTTTTGGGTTAGGGTAAGGGTAAGTGTTAGGTTTAGAGTTAGGGTTAGGGCAAGCATTAGGCTTAGGGTTAGGGTTAGGGTAAGGGTTAGGGTTAGTGTTAGGGTTAGCATTAAATTTAGGGTTAGGGTTATGGTAAGTGTAAGGGTTAGGATTACGGTTAGGGTTAAGGTTAGGTTAAGGGTAAGGGTTAGGGTTAGGCTTAGGGTTAGGTTTAGGGTTAGGGTAAGGGTAAGGGTTAGGGTTAGGTTTAGGGATAGGGTTAGGGTTAGGGTTAGGGTAAGCGTAAGGGTTAGGGTAAAGGTTAGGGTTAGGGTTAGGGTTAGGGTTAGGGTTAGGGTTAGGTTTATGGTTAGAGTTAGGGAAAGGGGAAGGTTTAGGGTTAATTTTTTGGTTGGGGTTAAGGTTAGGGTTATGGTTAGGGTATTGGTAAGGGTTAGGGTTAGGTTTAGTGTTAGGGTAATGGTTAGGGTTAGGGTTAGGGTTAGAGTGAGGTTTAGTGTTAGGGTTATTGTTAGATTTAGGGTTAGGGTTAGGGTAAGGGTAATAGTTAGGGTTAAGGTTAGGGTTAGGGTTAGGGTTAGGGTTAGGGTTCGGGTTAGGGTAACGGTTAGGGTTAGGGTAAGGTTAGGGGTTAGGTTTAGGGTTAGGGTTAGGGTTAGGGTTAGGTTTAGGGTTAGAGTTAGGGTAAGGGTAAGGGTTAGAGTTAGTTTTAGGGTTGGGGTTAAAGTTAGTGTTAGGGTTAGTGTTAGGGTAATGGTTAGGGTTAGGGTTAGGGTTAGAGTGAGGGTTAGGGTTAGGGGTTAGGGTTAGGGTTAAGGTTAGTGTGAGGGTTAGGGTTAGGGTTAGGGGTTAGGGTTATCGTTAGGGTTAGTGTTAGGATTACGGTAAGGGTAAGGTTTATGGTTAGGATCAGGGTTGGGGTTAGAATTAGGGTTACTATAAGGGTAAGAGTTAGGGTTAAGGTTAGGGTAAGGGGTTAGGGTTAGAGTTAGGGTTAGGTTTAGGGTTACGGTTAGGGTAAGTGTAAGGGTTAGGTTTAGGGTTAGGTTTAGGGTTAGGGTTTGAGTAAGGTTAAGGGTTAGGGTTCGGGTTATGGTTAGGGTTGGGGTTAGGTTTAGGGGTTAGGGTTAGGGGTTAGGGTTAGGGTTAGGGTTAGGATTAAGGTAAGGGTAGGGGTTAGCGTTAGGGTTAGTGTTAAGGTTAGGTTTAGGGTTAGGGTTAGGGTAAGGGTAAGGGTTACGGTTAGGGTTAGGGTTAAGTTTAGGTTTAGGGTTAGGTAAGGGTAAAGGTATGGTTTAGGGTGAGGGTTAGGGGTAGTTTAGGGTAAGGGTTAGGGTTAGCGTTAGGGTTAGGTTTAGGGTTAGAGTTAGGGTAAGGGTAAGGTTTAGGGTTAGGGTTAGGGTTAGGTTTAGGGTTGGGGTTAAGCTTATGGTTAGGGTTAGGGTAAGAGTAAGGGTTAGGTTTAGGATTAGGTTTAGGCTAAAGGTTAGGGTTATGGTTAAGGGTAGGTTTAGGGTTAGGGTTAGGTTTAGGGTAAGGGTATGTTTTAGGGTTAGGGTTAGGGTTAGGGTTAGTGTAAGGGTAAGGGTTAGGGTTAGGGTTAGGGGTAGGGTTAACATTAAGTTTAGGTTTTGGGTTACAGTAAGGGTAAAGGTTAGGGTTACAGTTAGGGTTAGGGCAAGCATTAGGGTTAGGGTAAGGGTTAGGGTTAGGGTTAGCAATAAGGTTAGGGTTAGTGTTAGGGTAAGGGTAAGGGTTAGGGTTAGGGTTAGGGGTTAGGATTAAGGTTACGGTTAGGGTTAAGGTAAGGATAAGGGTAAGGGTTAGGGTTAGGGTTAGGTTTAGGGTTAGGGTAAGGGTAAGTGTTAGGGTTGGGGTTAGGCATATGTTTAGGGTTAGGTTTAGGGTTAGGGTGCGGGTTAGGGTAATTGTAAGGGTTAGAGTGAAGGTTAGGGTTAGGGTTAAGGTAAGGGTAAGGGTAAGGGTTAGGGTTAGGGTTAGGATTAGGTTTATGGTTAGGGAAAGGGTAAGGGTTAGGGTTATGGTTAGTGTTAGGGTAACGGTAAGGTTTATGGTTAGGGTTATGGTTAGGGGTTAGGGTTAAGGTTAGGGTTAAGGTAAGGGTAAGGGTTAGGGTTAAGGTTAGGGTTAGGGTTAGGGTTAGGTTTAGGGTAAGGGTAAGGTTTAGGGTTAGGGTCAGGTTTAGGCTAAGGGTAAGTGTTAGGGTTAGGGTTTGGGTTAGGTTTGGTTTAGGATTGAGTTAGGGTTAGGGTTAGGATTACTGTTAGGGTAAGGTTTAGGGTTATGGTTAGAGTTAGTGGTTAGGTTTAGGGTTAGGTTTAATGTTAGGATTAGGGTTATGGTTAGGGTTAGGGTTAAGGAAAGGTAAGGGTTAGGGTAAGGGTTAGGGTTAGGGTTAGGGTTAGGGTTAAGGAAAGGGTAAGGGTTAGGGTTAGGGTTATGGTTAGGGCAAGGATTAGGTTTAGGGTTAGGGTACAGTTTAGGGTTAGCTTTAGGGGTAGGGTTAACATTAAGGTTACATTTTGGGTTAGGGTAAGGGTAAGGGATAGGGTTAGAGTTAGGGTTAGGGCAAGACTTAGGGTTAGGGTTACTGTTAGGTTAAGGGTTAGGGTTAGGGTTAGGGTTAGCAATAAGGTTAGGGTTAGGGTTAGGGTTAGTGTAAGGGTTAGGGTTAGGGTTAGAGTTAGGGGTTAGGTTTAAGGTTAGGGTTAGGGTTAAGGTAAGGGTAAGGGTTAGGGTTAGGGTTGGGTTAGGGTAAGAGTAAGGGTTAGGGTTAGGGTTAGGGTTAGGTTTAGGGTTAGGGTAAGGGTAAGGGTTAGTGTTAGGGTTAGGGATATGTTTAGGGTTAGGGTTAGGTTAGGGTTAGGGTAAGGGTTAGGTTTAGGGTTAGGGTAAGGATAGGGGTTAAGGTTAGGGTTAGGGTTAGGGGTTAGGGTTTGGGTTAGGGTTAGGGTTAGGGTTAGGTTTAGGGTTAGGGTAAAGGTAAGGGTAAGGTTTAGGGTGAGTTTTAGCGATAGGTTTAGGGTTAGGGTTAGGGTTACGTTAAGGGTAAAGGTTAGGGTTAAGGTTAGGGTTTGGGTTAGTGTTAAGGTTAGGGTTAGGGTTAGGTTTCCGGTTACGGTTAGGGTAAGGGTAAGGGTTAGGTTTGGGTTAGGGTTAGGTTTAGTGTTATGGTTAGAGTATGGGTAAGGGTTAGGGCTAGGATTAGGGTTGGGGTTAGGTTTAGGGGTTAGGGATAGGGTTGGGGTTATGGTAAGGGTAAGGGTTAGTGTTAGGGTTAGGGGTTAAGGTTATGGTTAGGATTAGAGTTAGGGGTTAGGGTTAGGGTTTGGGTTAGGATTAAGGTAAAGGTAGGGGTTAGGTTTAGGTTGAGGGTTAAGGTTAGGTTTAGGTTCAGGGTAAGGTAAGGGTAAGGGTTAGGGTTAGGGTTAAGTTTAGGTTTAGGGTTAGGGTAAGGGTAAGGGTAAGGGTTAGGGTTAGGGTTAGGGTAAGGGTTAGGGTTAGGCTTAGGGTTAACATTAAGGTTAGGGTTAGGGTTAGGGTAAGAATTAGGTTTAGGGTTAGGGTTTGGCTAAGGTTTAGTATTAGGGTTAGTGTAAGCATTAAGGTTAGGGTTAGGATTAGGGTAAGGGTAAGTGTTAGGGTTAGGGTTAGGGTTAGGTTTAGGGTTTGGGGTTAGGGTTACTGTTAGGGTTAGGTTTAGGGTTAGCGTTAGGGTAAGGGTAAGGTTTAGGGTTAGGGTTAGGGTTAGGGTTAGGGTTAATGTTTGGATAAGGTTTAGGGTAAGATTAAGTGTTAGGGTTAGGGTTAGTGTTAGGGTTATTGTTAATCTTAGCGTTAGGGTTAGGGTAAGGGTAAGTGTTAGGGTTAGGTTTATGGTTAGGGGTTAGGGTTAGGGTTAGGGTTAGGGTTAGGGTTATGTTTTGGGTAAGGGTAATGGTAAGGTTTAGGATTGGGTTAGGGTAAGGGTAAGGTTTAGGGTTAGGGTTAGGGTTAAGGTTAGGGTTAGGGTTAGGGTAAGGGTAAGTGTTAGGGTTAGGTTTAGGGTTAGGGGTTAGGGTTATGTTTTGGGTAAGGGTAATGGTAAGGTTTAGGGTTAGGGTTAGGATTATCGTTAGCATAAGGGAAAGGGAAAGGTTAGGGTTAAGGTTAGGGTTAGGGTAAAAGTAAGGGTTGGCGTTAGGGTTAGGGTTAACTTTAGGGTTAGGATTAGTTTTAGGGTTAGGGTAAGTGTAAGGGTTAGGGTTAGGGTTAGGGTAAGGGTAAGTGTTAGAGTTAAGGTAAGGGTTAGGGTTAGGGGTAGGGGTAGGGGTAGGCTTAGGGGTAGGGTTAACATTAAGGTTAGGTTTTGGGTTAGGGTAAGGGTAAGTGTTAGGTTTAGAGTTAGGGTTAGGGCAAGCATTAGGCTTAGGGTTAGGGTTAGGGTAAGGGTTAGGGTTAGTGTTAGGGTTAGCATTAAATTTAGGGTTAGGGTTATGGTAAGTGTAAGGGTTAGGATTACGGTTAGGGTTAAGGTTAGGTTAAGGGTAAGGGTTAGGGTTAGGCTTAGGGTTAGGTTTAGGGTTAGGGTAAGGGTAAGGGTTAGGGTTAGGTTTAGGGATAGGGTTAGGGTTAGGGTTAGGGTAAGGGTAAGGGTTAGGGTAAAGGTTAGGGTTAGGGTTAGGGTTAGGGTTAGGGTTAGGGTTAGGTTTATGGTTAGAGTTAGGGAAAGGGGAAGGTTTAGGGTTAATTTTTTGGTTGGGGTTAAGGTTAGGGTTATGGTTAGGGTATTGGTAAGGGTTAGGGTTAGGTTTAGTGTTAGGGTAATGGTTAGGGTTAGGGTTAGGGTTAGAGTGAGGTTTAGTGTTAGGGTTATTGTTAGATTTAGGGTTAGGGTTAGGGTAAGGGTAATAGTTAGGGTTAAGGTTAGGGTTAGGGTTAGGGTTAGGGTTAGGGTTCGGGTTAGGGTAACGGTTAGGGTTAGGGTAAGGTTAGGGGTTAGGTTTAGGGTTAGGGTTAGGGTTAGGGTTAGGTTTAGGGTTAGAGTTAGGGTAAGGGTAAGGGTTAGAGTTAGTTTTAGGGTTGGGGTTAAAGTTAGTGTTAGGGTTAGTGTTAGGGTAATGGTTAGGGTTAGGGTTAGGGTTAGAGTGAGGGTTAGGGTTAGGGGTTAGGGTTAGGGTTAAGGTTAGTGTGAGGGTTAGGGTTAGGGTTAGGGGTTAGGGTTATCGTTAGGGTTAGTGTTAGGATTACGGTAAGGGTAAGGTTTATGGTTAGGATCAGGGTTGGGGTTAGAATTAGGGTTACTATAAGGGTAAGAGTTAGGGTTAAGGTTAGGGTAAGGGGTTAGGGTTAGAGTTAGGGTTAGGTTTAGGGTTACGGTTAGGGTAAGTGTAAGGGTTAGGTTTAGGGTTAGGTTTAGGGTTAGGGTTTGAGTAAGGTTAAGGGTTAGGGTTCGGGTTATGGTTAGGGTTGGGGTTAGGTTTAGGGGTTAGGGTTAGGGGTTAGGGTTAGGGTTAGGGTTAGGATTAAGGTAAGGGTAGGGGTTAGCGTTAGGGTTAGTGTTAAGGTTAGGTTTAGGGTTAGGGTTAGGGTAAGGGTAAGGGTTACGGTTAGGGTTAGGGTTAAGTTTAGGTTTAGGGTTAGGTAAGGGTAAAGGTATGGTTTAGGGTGAGGGTTAGGGGTAGTTTAGGGTAAGGGTTAGGGTTAGCGTTAGGGTTAGGTTTAGGGTTAGAGTTAGGGTAAGGGTAAGGTTTAGGGTTAGGGTTAGGGTTAGGTTTAGGGTTGGGGTTAAGCTTATGGTTAGGGTTAGGGTAAGAGTAAGGGTTAGGTTTAGGATTAGGTTTAGGCTAAAGGTTAGGGTTATGGTTAAGGGTAGGTTTAGGGTTAGGGTTAGGTTTAGGGTAAGGGTATGTTTTAGGGTTAGGGTTAGGGTTAGGGTTAGTGTAAGGGTAAGGGTTAGGGTTAGGGTTAGGGGTAGGGTTAACATTAAGTTTAGGTTTTGGGTTACAGTAAGGGTAAAGGTTAGGGTTACAGTTAGGGTTAGGGCAAGCATTAGGGTTAGGGTAAGGGTTAGGGTTAGGGTTAGCAATAAGGTTAGGGTTAGTGTTAGGGTAAGGGTAAGGGTTAGGGTTAGGGTTAGGGGTTAGGATTAAGGTTACGGTTAGGGTTAAGGTAAGGATAAGGGTAAGGGTTAGGGTTAGGGTTAGGTTTAGGGTTAGGGTAAGGGTAAGTGTTAGGGTTGGGGTTAGGCATATGTTTAGGGTTAGGTTTAGGGTTAGGGTGCGGGTTAGGGTAATTGTAAGGGTTAGAGTGAAGGTTAGGGTTAGGGTTAAGGTAAGGGTAAGGGTAAGGGTTAGGGTTAGGGTTAGGATTAGGTTTATGGTTAGGGAAAGGGTAAGGGTTAGGGTTATGGTTAGTGTTAGGGTAACGGTAAGGTTTATGGTTAGGGTTATGGTTAGGGGTTAGGGTTAAGGTTAGGGTTAAGGTAAGGGTAAGGGTTAGGGTTAAGGTTAGGGTTAGGGTTAGGGTTAGGTTTAGGGTAAGGGTAAGGTTTAGGGTTAGGGTCAGGTTTAGGCTAAGGGTAAGTGTTAGGGTTAGGGTTTGGGTTAGGTTTGGTTTAGGATTGAGTTAGGGTTAGGGTTAGGATTACTGTTAGGGTAAGGTTTAGGGTTATGGTTAGAGTTAGTGGTTAGGTTTAGGGTTAGGTTTAATGTTAGGATTAGGGTTATGGTTAGGGTTAGGGTTAAGGAAAGGTAAGGGTTAGGGTAAGGGTTAGGGTTAGGGTTAGGGTTAGGGTTAAGGAAAGGGTAAGGGTTAGGGTTAGGGTTATGGTTAGGGCAAGGATTAGGTTTAGGGTTAGGGTACAGTTTAGGGTTAGCTTTAGGGGTAGGGTTAACATTAAGGTTACATTTTGGGTTAGGGTAAGGGTAAGGGATAGGGTTAGAGTTAGGGTTAGGGCAAGACTTAGGGTTAGGGTTACTGTTAGGTTAAGGGTTAGGGTTAGGGTTAGGGTTAGCAATAAGGTTAGGGTTAGGGTTAGGGTTAGTGTAAGGGTTAGGGTTAGGGTTAGAGTTAGGGGTTAGGTTTAAGGTTAGGGTTAGGGTTAAGGTAAGGGTAAGGGTTAGGGTTAGGGTTGGGTTAGGGTAAGAGTAAGGGTTAGGGTTAGGGTTAGGGTTAGGTTTAGGGTTAGGGTAAGGGTAAGGGTTAGTGTTAGGGTTAGGGATATGTTTAGGGTTAGGGTTAGGTTAGGGTTAGGGTAAGGGTTAGGTTTAGGGTTAGGGTAAGGATAGGGGTTAAGGTTAGGGTTAGGGTTAGGGGTTAGGGTTTGGGTTAGGGTTAGGGTTAGGGTTAGGTTTAGGGTTAGGGTAAAGGTAAGGGTAAGGTTTAGGGTGAGTTTTAGGGATAGGTTTAGGGTTAGGGTTAGGGTTACGTTAAGGGTAAAGGTTAGGGTTAAGGTTAGGGTTTGGGTTAGTGTTAAGGTTAGGGTAAGGGTTAGGGTTAGGGTAAAGGTTAGGGTTAGGGTTAGGGTTAGGGTTAGGTTTATGGTTAGAGTTAGGGGAAGGGTAAGGTTTAGGGTTACTTTTTGGGTTGGGGTTAAGGTTGGGGTTAGAGTTAGGGTAAAGGTAAGGGTTAGGGTTAGGATTAGGGTTAGGGTAATGGTTAGGGTTAGGGTTAGAGTGAGGTTTAGAGTTAGGGTTACAGTTAGGTTTAGGGTTTGGGTAAGGGTAAGTGTTAGAGTTAGTGTTAGTGATAGGTTAAGGTTAGGGTTAGGGATAGGGTTAGGGTTAGGGTAAGGGTAAGGGTTAGGGTTAAGGTTAGGGTTAGGGTTAGGATTAGGTTTAGTGTTAGAGTTAGGGGAAGGGTAAGGGTTAGGGTTAGTTTTAGGGTTGGGGTTAAAATTAGGGTTAGGGTTAGTGTTAGGGTAATGGTTAGGGTTAGGGTTAGGGTTAGAGTGAGGTTTAGGGTTAGGGTTAGTTTTAGGGGTTAGTGTTAGGGTTAGGGTTAGGGTTAGGTTTAGTGTTAGGATTATGGTAAGGGTAAGGTTTATGGTTAGGGTGAGGGTTAGGGTTAGGGTTAGAATTAGGGTTACTATAAGGGTAAGGGTTAGGGTTAAGGTTAGGGTTAGGGGTTAGGGTTAGAGTTAGGGTTAGGTTTAGGGTTACGGTTAGGGTAAGGGTAATGGTTAGGGTTAGGGTTAGGGTTGGGGTTAGGTTTAGGGGTTAGGGTTAGGGTTATGGTTATGGTAAGGGTAAGGGTTAGGGTTAGGGTTAGGGGTTAGGGTTAGGGTTAGAGTTAGGGGTTAGGGTTAGCGTTAGGGTTAGGATTATGGTAAGGGTAGGGTTAGGGTTAAGGTTAGGTTTAGGGTTAGGGTAAGGGTAAGAGTAAGGGTTAGGGTTAGTGTTAGTGTTAAGTTTAGGTTTAGGGTTAGGGTAAGGGTAAGGGTAAGGTTTAGGGTTAGGATTAGGCTTAGTTTAGGGTAAGGGTTAGGGTTAGGGTTAGGGTTAGGGTTAGGGTTAGAGTTAGGGTAAGGGGAAGGGTTAGGGTTAGGTTTAGGGTTAGGTTTAGGGTTGGGGTTAAGGTTAGGGTTAGGGTTAGGGTAAGAGTAAGGGTTAGGTTTAGGATTAGTGTTAGGGTAAAGGTTAGGGTTAGGGTTAGGGGTAGGTTTAGGGTTAGGGTTAGGTTTAGGGTAAGGGTATGTGTTAGCGTTAGGGTTAGGATTAGCTTTAAGGTAAGGGTAAGGGCAAGCGTTAGGGTTAGGTTTAAGGTAACGGTTAGGGTTAGGATTAGGGTTAGGGTTAGGGTAGGTTAAGGGTTAGGGTTATGTTCAGGGTAAGGGTTAGCGTTAGGGTAAGGGTAAGGGTTAGGGATAGGGTTAGGGTTAGGGTTAGGGTAAGGGTAAGGGTTAGGGTTAGGGTTAGGGTTAGGTTTAGGGTGAGGGTTAGGGATAGGGTTAGGGTAAGGGTAAGTGTTAGGGTTAGGGTTAGGGTTAGGATTAGGGTTAGGGTAAAGGTAAGGGTTAGGGTTAGAATTAGTGTTAGGGTTAGGGTAAGTGTAAGGGTTAGGGTTAGGGTTAGGGTAAGGATTAGGTTTAGAGTAAGGGTTAGGGTTTGTAAGAGGGTTAGGGTCAGGTTTTTGGTTAGGGTAGGGTAAGGGTCAGGGTAGGTTTAGGTTTAGGGATGGGGTTAAGTTTAGGGTTAGGGTTAGGGTAAGGGTAAAGGTTAGTGTTAGGGTTAGGATAAGGGTTAGGTTTAGGGTGAGGGTGAGGGTTAGGGTTAGGGTTACAGTTAGGGTTAGGTTTAGGGTTAGGGTTAGGGTTTGCGTAAGGGTAAGTGTTACGGTTAGGTTTAGGGTTAGGGTTAGGGTTAGGATAAGGGTAAGGGTTAGGGTTAGGGTTAAGGGTAAGGGTTAGGGTTAGGGTTAAGGAAAGGGTAAGGTTTAGGGTAAGGTTTAGGGTTAGGGTTAGGGTTAGGGCAAGGATTAGGGTTAGGGTTAGGGTTAGGGTAATGGTTAGGGTTAGGGTTAGGGTTAGAGTGAGGGTTAGGGTTAGGGTTAGGTTTAGGTTTAGTTTTAAGGTTGGGGTTAGTTTTAGGGGTTAGGGTTAGGGTTAGGGTTATGGAAAGGGAAAGGTTTAGGGTTCGGGTTAGGGGTTAGGGTTAGGGTTAGGGTTAAAGTTAGGGGTTAGGGTTAGGGTTAGGGTTAGAATTAAGGTAAGGGTAGGGGTTAGGGTTAGGGTTAAGGTTAGGTTTAGGGTTAGGGTAAGGGTAAGGGTAAGGGTTAGGGTTAGGGTTAGGGTTAAGGTTAGGTTTAGGGTTACAGTAAGGGTAAGGTTAAGGGTTAGGGTTAGGGTTAGGGTTAGTTTAGGGTAAGGGTTAGGGTTAGGGTTAGGTTTAGGGTTAGAGTTAGGGTAAGGGTAAGTGTGAGAGTCACGGTTAGGGTTAGGGTTAGGGTTAGGGTTAGGGTAAGGGTAAGGTTTATGGTTAGGGTTATGGTTAGGGGTTAGGGTTAGGGTTAAGGTAAGGGTTAGGGTTAGGGGTAGGTTTAGGGTTAGGGGTAGGTTTAGGATAAGGTATGTGTTAGGGTTAGGGTTAGGATTAGCATTAGGGTAAGGGTAAGGGCAAGCGTAAGGGTTAGGGTTAAGGTAACTGTTAGGGTTAGGATTAGGGTTAGGGTTAGGGTAGGGTAAGGGTTAAGGTTATGTTTAGCGTAAGGGTTAGCGTTAGGGTAAGGGTAAGGTTTAGGGATAGGGTTAGGTTAGGGTAAGGGTAAGGGTTAGGGTGAAGGTTAGGTTTGGGTTAGGGTTAGGGTAAGGGTAAGTGTTAGGGTTAGGGTTAGGGTTAGGATTAGGGTTAGGGTAACGGTAAGGGTTAGGCTTAGGGTTAGGGTTAGGGTTAGTATTAGTGTTAGGGTTAGGGTAAGTGTATGGGTTAGGGTTAGGGTTAGGGTAATGATTAGGGTTAGAGTAAGGGTTAGGGTTTGTAAGTGGGTTAGGGCTAGGTTTTGGGTTAGGGTTAGGGTAAGGGTAAGGGGTAGGTTTAGGTTTAGGGTTGGGGTTAAGTTTAGGGTTAAGGTTAGGGTAAAGGTAAGGGTTAGGGTTAGGGTTAGGGTAAGGGTTAGGGTTAGGGTTAGAGTTAGGGTGAGGGTGAGGGTTAGGTTTAGGGTTAGGGTTAGAATTAGGGTTTGGGTAAGGGTAAGTGTTACGGTTAGGTTTAGGTTTAGGGTTAGGGTTAGGATAAGGGTAAGGGTTAGGGTTAGGGTTAGGGTTAGGGGTTAGGGTTAGGGTTAGGTTTAGGGGTTAGGGTGAGTGTTAGGGATAGGGTAAGGTTCGGGTTAGGGTCAGGGTTAGGGTTAGGGTTAGGGAAGTGTTAGGGTTAGGGTTAGGGTTAAGGTTAGGGTAAGGGTAAGTGTTAGTTTTAGGGTTAGGGTTAGGGTAAGGGTTAGGGTTAGGTTTAGGGTAAGTGTTAGAGTTAGGGTTAGGGTTATGGTTAGGTTAAGGTTAAGGGTTAGGGTTCGGGTTAGTGTTAGTGTTAGGTTTGGGGTAGTGTTACGGTTAGTGTTAGGTTTAGGGTTAAGGTTAGGGTTACGGTTAGGGTAAGGGTTAGGGTTATGGTTAGAGTTAGGGGTTAGGGTTAGGGTTAGGGTTAGGGTAAGGGTAAGGTTTATGGTTAGGGTTATGGTTAGGGGTTAGGGTTAGGGTTAAGGTAAGGGTAAGTGTTAGGGTCAGGGTTAGGGTTAGGGTTAGGTTTAGGGTAAGTGTAAGGTTTAGAGTTTGGGTTAGGGTTAGGTTTAGGGTAAGGGTAAGTATTAGGGTTAGGGTTAGGGTTAGGTTTGGTTTAGGATTGGGTTAGGGTTAAGGTTAGGGTTAGGGAAAGGGTAAGGGTTAGGGTTAGGGTCAGGATTAGGGTTAGGGTTAGGGAAAGGGTAAGGGTTAGGGTTAGGTTTAGGGTTAGGGTGAGCATTAAGGTTAGGGTTAGGGTTAGGTTTAGGGATAGATTTAGGGTTAGGGTTAGGGTAAGGGTAAGGGTTAGGGTTAGGGTTAGTGTTAGGGTTAAGGTTAGGGATAGGGTTAGGGTAAGGGTAAGGGTCAGGGTTTGGATTAGGGCTAGGGGTTAGGGTTAGGGTTAGGGTTAGGGTTAGGGTAAGGCTAACGTTTAGGTTTAGGGTTAGGGTTAGGGGTTAGGGTAAGGGTTAGGGTTAAGGTAATGTTTAGGGTTAGGGTTAGGATTAGGTTTAGGTTTGGGGTAAGGGTAATGTTTAGGGTTAAGGTTATGGTTAGGGTAAGGGTAAGGGTTAGGGTTAGGGATTGGGTTAGGGTTAGGATTAGGGTTAGATTAAGGGTAAGGGTTAGGGTTAGGGTAAGGGTTAGGGTTAGGGTTAGGGTTAGTGGGTAGGGTTAGTGTTAGGGTTAGGCTTAGGTTTAGGGTAAGGGTGACGGTTAGGGTGATGGTTAGGGTTAGGTTTAGTGTTAGGGTTAGGGTAAGTCTAAGCGTTAGGTTTAGGGTTAGAGTTAGGGTTAGAGTTAAGATTAGGGTTAGGGTTAGGTTTAGGGTTAAGTTTAGGGATAGGGTAAGGGTAAGTGTTAGGGTTATGGTTAGGGTTAGGGTTAGGGTTAGTGTTAATGTTAGGGTTAGGGTTAGGATTAGGGTTAAGGAAAGGGTAAGGGTTAGGGTAAGTGTTAGGTTTAGGGTTAGGGTTAGGGCAAGGATTAGGGTTAGGTTTAGGGTTAGGGTAAGGTTTAGGGTTAGGGTTAGGGGTAGGGTTAACATTAAGTTTAGGTTTTGGGATACGGTAAGGGTAAGGGTTAGGGTTACAGTAAGGGTTAGGGCAAGCATTAGGGTTAGGGTTAGGGTTAGGGTAAGGGTTAGGGTTAGGGTTAGCAATAAGGTTAGGGTTAGTGTTAGGGTAAGGGTAAGGGTTAGGGTTAGGGTTAGGGGTTAGGATTAAGGTTAGGGTTAGGGTTAAGGTAAGGATAAGTTAAGGGTTAGGGTTAGGGTTAGGTTTAGGGTTAGGGTAAGTGTAAGTGTTAGGGTTGGGGTTAGGCATATGTTTAAGGTTAGGTTTAGGGTTAGGGTGCGGGTTAGGGTAATTGTAAGGGTTAGGGTGAAGGTTAGGGTTAGGGTTAAGGTAAGGGTAAGAGTAAGGGTTAGGGTTAGGGTTAGGATTAGGTTTAGGGTTAAGGAAAGGGTAAGGGTTAGGATTATGGTTAGTGTTAGGGGTTAGGGTTAGTGTTAGGGTAACGGTAAGGTTTATGGTTAGGGTTAGGGTTAGGGGTTAGGGTTAGGGTTAAGGTAAGGGTAAGGGTTAGGGTTAAGGTTAGGGTTAGGGTTAGGGTTAGGTTTAGGGTAAGGGTAAGTTTTAGTGTTAGGGTCAGGTTTAGGCTAAGGGTAAGTGTTACGGTTAGGGTTTGGGTTAGGTTTGGTTTAGGATTGAGTTAGGGTTAGGGTTAGGGTTACGGTTAGGGTAAGTTTTAGGGTTATGGTTAGAGTTAGGGGTTAGGTTTAGGGTTAGGTTTAATGTTAGGATTAGGGTTAGGGTTAGGGTTAGGTTTAAGGAAAGGTAAGGGTTAGGGTAAGGGTTAGGGTTAGGGTTAGGGTTAGGTTAGGGTTAGGGTAAGGGTAAGGATTAGGGGTAAGTTTAGGGTTAGGTTTAGGGTTAGGGTTAGGCTTAGGATTAGGTTTAGGGTTAGAGAAAGGGTAATTGTTACGGTTAGGGTTACAGTTATGGTTAGCATTAAGGTTAGGGTTAGGGTTAGGGTGAGGGTAAGTGTTTGGGTTAGGGTTAAGGTTAGGGTAAGGGTAAGGTTTAGGTTTAGGTTTAGGGTTAGGGTTAGGGGTTAGGATTAGGTTTAGGGTAAGGGTTAGGGTGAGGTTTAGGGTGAGGGTGAGGGTGAGGGTTAGGGATAGGGTTAGGGTTAGGTTTAGGGTTAGGGTTAGGGTTTGGGTAAGGGTAAGTGTTCCAGTTAGTTTTAGGGTTAGGGTTAGGGTTAGGATAAGGGTAAGGGTTATGGTTAGGGTTAGGGTTAGGGGATAGGGTTAGGGTTAGGGTTAGGGTTAGGGTAAGGGTAAGGGTAAGGGTTAGGGTTAGGGTTAGGGTTAGGTTTAGGGTTAGGGTAAGGGTAAGGGTTAGTGTTAGGGTTAGGGATATGTTTAGGGTTAGGGTTAGGGTTAGGTTAGGGTTAGGGTTAAGGTAAGGGTAAGGGTTAGGGTTAGGGTTAGGATTAGGTTTAGGGTTAAGGAAAGGGTAAGGGTTAGGGTTATGGTTAGTGTTAGGGGTTAGGGTTACAGTTATGGTTAGCATTAAGGTTAGGGTTAGGGTTAGGTTGAGGGTAAGGGTTTGGGTTAGGGTTAGGGTTAGGGTAAGGGTAACGTTTAGGTTTAGGTTAGGGTTAGGGGTTAGGGTTAGGGTTAGGGTTAGGGTTAAGTTAATGTTTAGGTTTAGGGTTGGGATTAGGGTTAAGTTTGGGATAAGGGTAATGTTTAGGGTTAGGGTTATGGTTAGGGTAAGGGTAAGGATAAGGGTTAGGATTAGGGATTGGGTAAGGGTTAGGATTAGGGTTAGGGTAAGGGTAAGGGTTAGGGTTAGGTTTAGGGTAAGGGTTAGGCTTAGGGTTAGGGTTAGTGGGTAGGGTTAGTGTTAGGGTTAGGGTTAGGTTTAGGGTAAGGGTGACGGTTAGGGTGAGGGTTAGGGTTAGGTTTAGTGTTAGGGTTAGGGTAAGGCAAAGCGTTAGGTTTAGGGTTAGAGTTAGGGTTAGAGTTAAGGTTAGGGTTAGGGTTAGGGTTAGGTTTAGGGTTAAGTTTAGGGATAGGGTAAGGGTAAGTGTTAGGGTTATGGTTAGGGTTAGGGTTAGGGTTAGTGTTAATGTTAGGGTTAGGGTTAGGGTTAGGGTTAAGCAAAGGGTAAGGCTTAGGGTAAGTGTTAGGGTTAGGGTTAGGGTTAGGGTTAATGTTAGTGTTAGGGTTAGGGTTAAGGAAAGGGTAAGGTTTAGGGTTAGGGTTAGGGTTAGGGCAAGGATTAGGGTTAGGGTTAGGGTTAGGGTAAGGTTTAGGGTTAGGGTTAGGGGTAGGGTTAACATTAAGTTTAGGTTTTGGGTTAGGGTAAGGGTAAGGGTTAGGATTATAGTTAGGGTTAGGGCAAGCATTAGGGTTAGGGTTAGGGTTAGGGTAACGGTTAGGGTTAGGGTTAGGGTTAGCAATAAGGTTAGGGTTAGTGTTAGGGTAAGGGTAAGGGTTAGGGTTAGGGTAGGGGTTAGGATTAATGTTAGGGTTAGGGTTAAGGTAAGGGTAAGGGTAAGGGTTAGGGTTAGGGTTAGGGTTAGGTTTAGGGTTAGGGTAAGGGTAAGTGTTAGGGTTGGGGTTAGGGATATGTTTAGGTTTAGGGTTAGGGTTAGGGTTCGGGTTAGGGTAATTGTAATGGTTAGGGAGAAGGTTAGGGTTAGGGTTAAGGTAAGGGTAAGGGTAAGGTTTAGGGTTAGGGTTAGGATTAGGTTTAGGGTTAGGGAAAGGGTAAGGGTTAGGGTTAGGGTTAGTGTTAGGGTTTGCATTAAGGTTAGGTTTAGGGTTAGGGTAAAGGTAAGGGTTTGGGTTAGGGTTACGGTTAGGGTAAGGTTTAGGGTTAGGGTTAGGGTTAGGGTTAGTTTTAGGGTTAGGGTTAGGGTAAGGGTAAGGGTTAGGGTTAGGGTTAGTGTTAGGGTTAGGGTTAAGGTTAGGGTTAGGGTTAGGGTAAGGGTAAGGTTAGGGTAGGATTTGGGTTAGGGGTTAGGGTTAGGGTTAGGGTTAGGGTAAGTGTAAGGTTTAGGGTTAGGGTTAGGGTTAGGGGTTAGGGTTAGCGTTAGGGTTAGGGTTAAAGTAATGGTTAGGATTAGGGTAAGGGTAAGGGTTAGGGTTAGAGTTAGGGTTAGGGTTTGGATTAGGGTTAGGGTTAGATTAAGGGTTAGGGTTAGGGTTAGGGTAAGGGTTAGGATTTTAAAAGGGTTGGGGTTAAGTTTAGGGTTAGGGTTAGGGTAAGGGTAAGGGTTAGTGTTAGGGTTAGCGTTAGGGTAAGGGTTAGGGTTAGGGTTAGGGTTAGGGTGAGGGTGAGGGTGAGGGTGAGGGTTAGGGTTAGGGTTAGGTTTAGGGTTAGGGTTAGGGTTTGGGTAAGGGTAAGTTTTACATTTAGGTTTAGGATTAGGTTTAGGGTTAGGATAAGGGTAAGGGTTATGGTTAGGGTTAGGGTTAGCGGGTAGGGTTAGGGTTAGGGTTAGGGGTTAGGGTTAGGGTTAGGGTTAGGGATAGGTTAAGGTTAGGGTTAGGTCAGGGTTAGGGTTAGTGTAAGGGTAAGTCTTAGGGTTAGGTTTAGGGTTAAGGTTAGGGTAAGGGTGAGGTTTAGGGTTAGGGTTAGGGTTAGGGTAAGGGTTAGGGTTAGGTTTAGGGTTAGGGTTAGGGTTAGGGTAATGGTTAGGTTAAGGTTAAGGGTTAGGGTTAGGGTTAGGGTTAGTGTTAGGTTTAGGGTTAGGGTTACGGATAGTGTTAGGTTTAGGGTTAAGGTTAGGTTTACGGTTAGGGTAAGGGTTAGGGTTATGGTTAGAGTTAGGGGTTAGGGTTAGTGTTAGGGTAAGGGTAAGGTTTATGGTTAGGGTTATGGTTAGGGTTTAGGGTTAGGGCTAGGGTTAAGGTAAGGGTAAGGGTTAAGGTTAAGGTTAGGGTTAGGGGTAGGGTTAGGTTTAGGGTAAGGGTAAGTTTTAGGATTAGGGTTAGGTTTAGGCTAAGGGTAAGTGTTAGGGTTAGGGTTTGGGTTAGGTTTGGTTTAGGATTGGGTTAAGGTTAGGGTTAGGGTTACGGTTAGGGTAAGGTTTAGGGTTATGGTTAGAGTTAGGGGTTAGGTTTAAGGTTAGGGTTAATGTTAGGGTTAGGGTTAGGGTTAGGTTTAGGGTTAAGGAAAGGTAAGGGTTAGGGTAAGGGTTAGGGTTAGGGTTAGGGTTAAGATAAGGGTAAGGGTTAGGGTTAAGTTTAGGGTTGGGGTTAGCGTTATGGTAAGGGTTAGGGTTAGGGTAAAGGTTAGGCTTAGGGTTAGGGATAGGTTTCAGGTTAGGGTTATGGTAAGCGTAATTGTTAGGGTTAGGGTCAGGGTTAGGGTTATGGTAGGGTAAGAGTTAGGGTTAGGTTCAGGGTAAGGTTTAGCGTGAGGGTAAGTGTAAGGGTTAGGGTTAGGGTAAGGGTAATGGTTAGGGTTAGGTTTAGGCTTCGTGTGAAGTTTAGGGTTAGTGTTAGGCTTTGGGTAAGGGTAAGTGTTAGTGTTAAGGTTAGGATTAGGGTTAGGGTTATGATTAGGGATAGGGTAAGGGTAAGGGTTAGGGTTGGGGTTAGGGTAAGTTTTAGAGTTAGGGTTAGGGTTAGTGGTTAGGGTAAGTGTTAGGGTTAGGGTTAGGGGTAGGGGTAGGGTTAACATTAACGTTAGGTTTTGGGTTAGGGTAAGGGTAAGTGTTAGGGTTAGGGTTAGGGTTAGGTTTAGGATAAGGGTAAGGGTTTTGGTTAGGGTTAGGTTTAGGGTTACGGTTAGTGTAAGGGTAAGGGTTAGGGTTAGAGTTAGGTTTAGGTTTAGGGTTAGGTTTAGAGTAAGGGTAAGGGTTAGGGTTAGGGTTAGGGTTGGGTTTAGGGGTTGGGGTTTGGATTAGGATTAGGGTTAGGGTTAGGGGTTAGGGTTAGTGTTAGAGTTAGGGGTTAGGGTTAGGGTTAGGGTTAGGATTAAGGTGAGGGTAGGGGTTAGGGTTAGGGTAAAGGTTAGGGTTAGGGTTAGGGTGAGCGTTAGGGTAAGGGTTAGGTTTAGGGTAAGTGTTAGCATTAAGGTTAGGGTTAGGGTTAGGGTAAGGGTAAGGGTTAGGTTTAGGGTTAGGGTTAGGGTTAAGGTTAGGGTAAGGGTTAGGGTTAGGGTTGGGGTTAGGGTTAGGTTTAGGGTAAGGGAAAGGATTAGGGTTAGTTTAGGTTAAGGGTTAGGGTTAGGGTTAGGGTTAGGTTTAGGGTTAGACTTAGGGTAACGGTAAGGGTTAGGGTTAGGGTTAGGGTTAGGGTGAGGGTGAGGGTTAGGGTTAGGGTTATGGTTAGGTTTAGGTTTAGGGTTAGGGTTAATGTTTGGGTAAGGGTAAGTGTTACGGTTAGGTTTATGGTTAGGGTTAGGGTTAGTATAAGGGTAAGGGTTAGGGTTAGGGTTAGGGGTTAGGGTTAGGGTGAGGGGTTAGGGTTAGTGTTAGGGTTAGGGATAGGTTAAGGTTCGGTTTAGGGTCAGGGTTAGGGTTACGGTAAGGGTAAGGCTTTGGGTTAGGGTTAGGGTTAGGGTTAGGGTAAGGGTAAGGGTTAGGGTTAGGGTTAGGGTAAAGTTTAGGGTTAGGGTTAGGGTTAGTGGGTAGGGTTAGTGTAAGGGTTAGGGTTAGGTTTAGGGTTAGGGTTAGGGTAAGGTAAGGGTTAGGGTGAGGGTTAGGGTTAGGTTTAGGTTTAGGGTTAGGGTAAGGGTAAGGGTTAGGGTTAGCGTTATTGTTAGGGTTAGGGTTAGGTGTAAGTTTAGGGTTACGGTTAGGGTTAGGGTTAGGTTTAGGGTTAAGTTTAGGGTTAGGATAAGGGTAAGTGTTAGGGTTAGGGTTAGGGTTAGTGTTAGGGGTTAGGGTTAGGGTTAATGTTAGGGTTAGGGTTAGGGTTAGGGTTAGGTTTCAGGTTAGGATTATGGTAAGCGTAAGGGTTAGGGTTAGGGTTAGGGTTAGGGTAAGGGTTAGGGTTAGCTTTATTGTTAGGGTTAGGTTTAGGGTTAGGGTAAGGGTAAGGGTTAGGGTTAGGGTTAGGGTTAAGATAAGGGTAAGGGTTAGGGTTAAGTTTAGGGTTGGGGTTAGCGTTATGGTAAGGGTTAGGGTTAGGGTAAAGGTTAGGCTTAGGGTTAGGGATAGGTTTCAGGTTAGGGTTATGGTAAGCGTAATTGTTAGGGTTAGGGTCAGGGTTAGGGTTATGGTAGGGTAAGAGTTAGGGTTAGGTTCAGGGTAAGGTTTAGCGTGAGGGTAAGTGTAAGGGTTAGGGTTAGGGTAAGGGTAATGGTTAGGGTTAGGTTTAGGCTTCGTGTGAAGTTTAGGGTTAGTGTTAGGCTTTGGGTAAGGGTAAGTGTTAGTGTTAAGGTTAGGATTAGGGTTAGGGTTATGATTAGGGATAGGGTAAGGGTAAGGGTTAGGGTTGGGGTTAGGGTAAGTTTTAGAGTTAGGGTTAGGGTTAGTGGTTAGGGTAAGTGTTAGGGTTAGGGTTAGGGGTAGGGGTAGGGTTAACATTAACGTTAGGTTTTGGGTTAGGGTAAGGGTAAGTGTTAGGGTTAGGGTTAGGGTTAGGTTTAGGATAAGGGTAAGGGTTTTGGTTAGGGTTAGGTTTAGGGTTACGGTTAGTGTAAGGGTAAGGGTTAGGGTTAGAGTTAGGTTTAGGTTTAGGGTTAGGTTTAGAGTAAGGGTAAGGGTTAGGGTTAGGGTTAGGGTTGGGTTTAGGGGTTGGGGTTTGGATTAGGATTAGGGTTAGGGTTAGGGGTTAGGGTTAGTGTTAGAGTTAGGGGTTAGGGTTAGGGTTAGGGTTAGGATTAAGGTGAGGGTAGGGGTTAGGGTTAGGGTAAAGGTTAGGGTTAGGGTTAGGGTGAGCGTTAGGGTAAGGGTTAGGTTTAGGGTAAGTGTTAGCATTAAGGTTAGGGTTAGGGTTAGGGTAAGGGTAAGGGTTAGGTTTAGGGTTAGGGTTAGGGTTAAGGTTAGGGTAAGGGTTAGGGTTAGGGTTGGGGTTAGGGTTAGGTTTAGGGTAAGGGAAAGGATTAGGGTTAGTTTAGGTTAAGGGTTAGGGTTAGGGTTAGGGTTAGGTTTAGGGTTAGACTTAGGGTAACGGTAAGGGTTAGGGTTAGGGTTAGGGTTAGGGTGAGGGTGAGGGTTAGGGTTAGGGTTATGGTTAGGTTTAGGTTTAGGGTTAGGGTTAATGTTTGGGTAAGGGTAAGTGTTACGGTTAGGTTTATGGTTAGGGTTAGGGTTAGTATAAGGGTAAGGGTTAGGGTTAGGGTTAGGGGTTAGGGTTAGGGTGAGGGGTTAGGGTTAGTGTTAGGGTTAGGGATAGGTTAAGGTTCGGTTTAGGGTCAGGGTTAGGGTTACGGTAAGGGTAAGGCTTTGGGTTAGGTTTAGGGTTAGGGTTAGGGTAAGGGTAAGGGTTAGGGTTAGGGTTAGGGTAAAGTTTAGGGTTAGGGTTAGGGTTAGTGGGTAGGGTTAGTGTAAGGGTTAGGGTTAGGTTTAGGGTTAGGGTTAGGGTAAGGTAAGGGTTAGGGTGAGGGTTAGGGTTAGGTTTAGGTTTAGGGTTAGGGTAAGGGTAAGGGTTAGGGTTAGCGTTATTGTTAGGGTTAGGGTTAGGTGTAAGTTTAGGGTTACGGTTAGGGTTAGGGTTAGGTTTAGGGTTAAGTTTAGGGTTAGGATAAGGGTAAGTGTTAGGGTTAGGGTTAGGGTTAGTGTTAGGGGTTAGGGTTAGGGTTAATGTTAGGGTTAGGGTTAGGGTTAGGGTTAGGTTTCAGGTTAGGATTATGGTAAGCGTAAGGGTTAGGGTTAGGGTTAGGGTAAGGGTAAGGGTTAGGGTTAGCTTTATTGTTAGGGTTAGGTTTAGGGTTAGGGTAAGGGTAAGGGTTAGGGTTAGGGTTAGGGTTAAGATAAGGGTAAGGGTTAGGGTTAAGTTTAGGGTTGGGGTTAGCGTTATGGTAAGGGTTAGGGTTAGGGTAAAGGTTAGGCTTAGGGTTAGGGATAGGTTTCAGGTTAGGGTTATGGTAAGCGTAATTGTTAGGGTTAGGGTCAGGGTTAGGGTTATGGTAGGGTAAGAGTTAGGGTTAGGTTCAGGGTAAGGTTTAGCGTGAGGGTAAGTGTAAGGGTTAGGGTTAGGGTAAGGGTAATGGTTAGGGTTAGGTTTAGGCTTCGTGTGAAGTTTAGGGTTAGTGTTAGGCTTTGGGTAAGGGTAAGTGTTAGTGTTAAGGTTAGGATTAGGGTTAGGGTTATGATTAGGGATAGGGTAAGGGTAAGGGTTAGGGTTGGGGTTAGGGTAAGTTTTAGAGTTAGGGTTAGGGTTAGTGGTTAGGGTAAGTGTTAGGGTTAGGGTTAGGGGTAGGGGTAGGGTTAACATTAACGTTAGGTTTTGGGTTAGGGTAAGGGTAAGTGTTAGGGTTAGGGTTAGGGTTAGGTTTAGGATAAGGGTAAGGGTTTGGGTTAGGGTTAGGTTTAGGGTTACGGTTAGTGTAAGGGTAAGGGTTAGGGTTAGAGTTAGGTTTAGGTTTAGGGTTAGGTTTAGAGTAAGGGTAAGGGTTAGGGTTAGGGTTAGGGTTGGGTTTAGGGGTTGGGGTTTGGATTAGGATTAGGGTTAGGGTTAGGGGTTAGGGTTAGTGTTAGAGTTAGGGGTTAGGGTTAGGGTTAGGGTTAGGATTAAGGTGAGGGTAGGGGTTAGGGTTAGGGTAAAGGTTAGGGTTAGGGTTAGGGTGAGCGTTAGGGTAAGGGTTAGGTTTAGGGTAAGTGTTAGCATTAAGGTTAGGGTTAGGGTTAGGGTAAGGGTAAGGGTTAGGTTTAGGGTTAGGGTTAGGGTTAAGGTTAGGGTAAGGGTTAGGGTTAGGGTTGGGGTTAGGGTTAGGTTTAGGGTAAGGGAAAGGATTAGGGTTAGTTTAGGTTAAGGGTTAGGGTTAGGGTTAGGGTTAGGTTTAGGGTTAGACTTAGGGTAACGGTAAGGGTTAGGGTTAGGGTTAGGGTTAGGGTGAGGGTGAGGGTTAGGGTTAGGGTTATGGTTAGGTTTAGGTTTAGGGTTAGGGTTAATGTTTGGGTAAGGGTAAGTGTTACGGTTAGGTTTATGGTTAGGGTTAGGGTTAGTATAAGGGTAAGGGTTAGGGTTAGGGTTAGGGGTTAGGGTTAGGGTGAGGGGTTAGGGTTAGTGTTAGGGTTAGGGATAGGTTAAGGTTCGGTTTAGGGTCAGGGTTAGGGTTACGGTAAGGGTAAGGCTTTGGGTTAGGGTTAGGGTTAGGGTTAGGGTAAGGGTAAGGGTTAGGGTTAGGGTTAGGGTAAAGTTTAGGGTTAGGGTTAGGGTTAGTGGGTAGGGTTAGTGTAAGGGTTAGGGTTAGGTTTAGGGTTAGGGTTAGGGTAAGGTAAGGGTTAGGGTGAGGGTTAGGGTTAGGTTTAGGTTTAGGGTTAGGGTAAGGGTAAGGGTTAGGGTTAGCGTTATTGTTAGGGTTAGGGTTAGGTGTAAGTTTAGGGTTACGGTTAGGGTTAGGGTTAGGTTTAGGGTTAAGTTTAGGGTTAGGATAAGGGTAAGTGTTAGGGTTAGGGTTAGGGTTAGTGTTAGGGGTTAGGGTTAGGGTTAATGTTAGGGTTAGGGTTAGGGTTAGGGTTAGGTTTCAGGTTAGGATTATGGTAAGCGTAAGGGTTAGGGTTAGGGTTAGGGTTAGGGTAAGGGTTAGGGTTAGCTTTATTGTTAGGGTTAGGTTTAGGGTTAGGGTAAGGGTAAGGGTTAGGGTTAGGGTTAGGGTTAAGATAAGGGTAAGGGTTAGGGTTAAGTTTAGGGTTGGGGTTAGCGTTATGGTAAGGGTTAGGGTTAGGGTAAAGGTTAGGCTTAGGGTTAGGGATAGGTTTCAGGTTAGGGTTATGGTAAGCGTAATTGTTAGGGTTAGGGTCAGGGTTAGGGTTATGGTAGGGTAAGAGTTAGGGTTAGGTTCAGGGTAAGGTTTAGCGTGAGGGTAAGTGTAAGGGTTAGGGTTAGGGTAAGGGTAATGGTTAGGGTTAGGTTTAGGCTTCGTGTGAAGTTTAGGGTTAGTGTTAGGCTTTGGGTAAGGGTAAGTGTTAGTGTTAAGGTTAGGATTAGGGTTAGGGTTATGATTAGGGATAGGGTAAGGGTAAGGGTTAGGGTTGGGGTTAGGGTAAGTTTTAGAGTTAGGGTTAGGGTTAGTGGTTAGGGTAAGTGTTAGGGTTAGGGTTAGGGGTAGGGGTAGGGTTAACATTAACGTTAGGTTTTGGGTTAGGGTAAGGGTAAGTGTTAGGGTTAGGGTTAGGGTTAGGTTTAGGATAAGGGTAAGGGTTTTGGTTAGGGTTAGGTTTAGGGTTACGGTTAGTGTAAGGGTAAGGGTTAGGGTTAGAGTTAGGTTTAGGTTTAGGGTTAGGTTTAGAGTAAGGGTAAGGGTTAGGGTTAGGGTTAGGGTTGGGTTTAGGGGTTGGGGTTTGGATTAGGATTAGGGTTAGGGTTAGGGGTTAGGGTTAGTGTTAGAGTTAGGGGTTAGGGTTAGGGTTAGGGTTAGGATTAAGGTGAGGGTAGGGGTTAGGGTTAGGGTAAAGGTTAGGGTTAGGGTTAGGGTGAGCGTTAGGGTAAGGGTTAGGTTTAGGGTAAGTGTTAGCATTAAGGTTAGGGTTAGGGTTAGGGTAAGGGTAAGGGTTAGGTTTAGGGTTAGGGTTAGGGTTAAGGTTAGGGTAAGGGTTAGGGTTAGGGTTGGGGTTAGGGTTAGGTTTAGGGTAAGGGAAAGGATTAGGGTTAGTTTAGGTTAAGGGTTAGGGTTAGGGTTAGGGTTAGGTTTAGGGTTAGACTTAGGGTAACGGTAAGGGTTAGGGTTAGGGTTAGGGTTAGGGTGAGGGTGAGGGTTAGGGTTAGGGTTATGGTTAGGTTTAGGTTTAGGGTTAGGGTTAATGTTTGGGTAAGGGTAAGTGTTACGGTTAGGTTTATGGTTAGGGTTAGGGTTAGTATAAGGGTAAGGGTTAGGGTTAGGGTTAGGGGTTAGGGTTAGGGTGAGGGGTTAGGGTTAGTGTTAGGGTTAGGGATAGGTTAAGGTTCGGTTTAGGGTCAGGGTTAGGGTTACGGTAAGGGTAAGGCTTTGGGTTAGGGTTAGGGTTAGGGTAAGGTAAGGGTTAGGGTGAGGGTTAGGGTTAGGTTTAGGGTTAGGGTTAGGGTAAGGGTAAGGGTTAGGGTTAGCGTTATGGTTATGGTTAGGGTTAGGGTTAGGTTTAGGGTTAAGTTTAGCGTTAGGATAAGGGTAAGTGTTAGGGTTAGGGTTAGGGTTAGTGTTAGGGGTTAGGGTTAGGGTTAATGTTAGGGTTAGGGTTAGGGTTAAGGAAAGGGTAAGTGTTAAGCTAAGGGTTAGGGTTAGGTTTAGTGTTAGAGTAAGGATTAGGGTTAGGGTTACGGTTAGGGTAAGGTTTAGGGTTAGGGTTAGGGTTAGGGTTAGGGTTAAGGTGAGGGTAAGGGTTAGGTTTAGGGTTAGCGTTAGGTTAAGGGTAAGGGTAAGGGTTAGGGTTAGAATTAGCAATAAGATTTGGGTTAGGGTTAGGGTTAGGGTTAGGGTTAGGGCTTAGGGTTAAGGTTAGGGTTAGGGTTAAAATAAGGGTAAGGGTTAGGGTTAGGGTTAGCGTTAGGGTAAGGGTAAGGGTTAGGGTTAGGTTTAGGGATAGGTTTAGGGTTAGGGTTAGGGTTAGGGTAAGGGTAAGGGTTAGGGTAAAGGTTAGGGTTAGGGTTAGTGTTAGGGTTAGGGTAAGGGTTAGGGTTAGGGTAAATGTTAGTGTTAGGGTTAGGGTTAGGGTTAGGTTTATGGTTAGAGTTAGGGGAAGGGTAAGGTTTAGGGTTACTTTTTGGGTTGTGTTAAGGTTAGGGTTAGGGTTAGGGTAACGGTAAGGGTTAGGGTTAGGTTTAGTGTTAGGGTAATGGTTAGGGTTAGAGTTAGGGTTAGAGTGAGGTTTAGGGTTAGGGTTACGGTTAGATTTAGGGTTAGGGTAAGGGTAAGTGTTAGGGTTAGGGTTAGTGATAGGTTTAGGGTTAGGGTTAGGGATAGGGTTAGGGTTAGGGTAAGGGTAAGGTTTAGGGTTAAGGTTAGGATTAGGGTTAGGGTTAGGGTTAGGTTTAGGGTTAGAGTTAGGGGAAGGGTAAGGGTTAGAGTTAGTTTTAGGGTTGGGGTTAAAGTTAGGGTTAGGGTTAGTGTTAGGGTAATGGTTAGGGTTAGGGTTAGGGTTAGAGTGAGGGTTAGGGTTAGGGTTAGGGGTTAGGGTTAGGGTGAGGGTTAGGGTTAGTGTTAGGATTACGGTAAGGGTAAGATTTATGGTTAGGTCAGGGTTGGGTTTAGGGTTAGAATTAGGGTTACTCTAAGGGTAAGGGTTAGGGTTAAGGTTAGTGTAAGGGGTTAGGGTTAGAGTTAGGGTTAGGTTTAGGGTTACGGTTAGGGTAAGGGTAAGGGTTAGGGTTAGGGTTAGGTTTAGGGTTAGGGTTTGAGTAAGGGTAAGGTTTAGAGTTCGGGTTAGGGTTAGAGTTGGGGTTAGGTTTAGGGGTTAGGGTTAGGGTTAAGGTTATGGTAAGGGTAAGGGTTAGGGTTAGAATTAGGGGTTAGTGTTAGGGGTAGAGTTAGGGGTTAGGGTTAGGGTTAGGATTAAGCTAAGGGTAGGGGTTAGGGTTAGGGTGAGGGTTAAGGTTAGGTTTAGGGTTAGGGTAAGGGTAAGGGTAAGGGTTAGGGTTAGGGTTAAGGTTAGGTTTAGGGTTAGGTAAGGGTAAGGGTAAGGTTTAGGGTTAGGGTTATGGTTAGTTTAGGGTAAGGGTTAGGGTTAGCGTTAGGGTTAGGTTTAGGGTTAGAGTTAGGGTAAGGGTAAGGTTTAGGGTTAGGGTTAGTGTTAGGTTTAGGGTTGCTGTTAAGCTTAGGGTTAGGGTTAGTGTAAGAGTAAGGGTTAGGTTTAGGATTAGGTTTAGACTAAAGGTTAGGGGTAGGGTTAAGGGTAGGTTTAGGCTTAGGGTTAGGTTTAGGGTAAGGGTATGTTTTAGGGTTAGTGTTAGGATTAGCATTAGGGTAAGGGTAAGGGCAAGCGTTAGGGTTAGGGTTAAGGTATCGGTTAGGGTTAGGATTAGGGTTAGGGTTAGGGTAGGTTAAGGGTTAGGGTTATCTTCAGGGTAAGGGTTAGAGTTAGGGTAATTGTAAGGGTTAGGGATAGGGTTAGGGTTAGGGTAAGGGTAAGGGTTACGGTTAGAGTTAGGGTTAGGGTTAGTTTAGGGTAAGGGTTAGTGTTAGGGTTAGGGTTAGGTTTAGGGTTAGAGTTAGGGTAAGGGTAAGGGTTAGGGTTAGGGTTAGGGTTAGGTTTAGGGTTGGGGTTAAGGTTAGGGTTAGGCTTAAGGCTAGGTTTAGGGTTAGGGTTAGGTTTAGAGTAAGGGTATGTGTTAGGGTTAGGGTTAGGATTAGCGTTAGGGTAAGGGTAAGGGCAAGCGTTAGGGTTAGGGTTAAGGTATCGGTTAGGGTTAGGATTAGGGTTAGGGTTAGGGTAGGTTAAGGGTTAGGGTTATGTTCAGGGTAAGGGTTAGCGTTAGATTAAGGGAAAGGGTTAGGGATAGGGTTAGGGTTAGGGTAAGGGTTAAGGTTAGGTTTAGGGTTAGGGTTAGGATTACGGTAAGGGTTAAGATTAACGTTTGGGTTAGGGGTTAGGAATAGGGTTAGGGTTAGGTTTAGGGTTTCAGTTAGGGTAATGGTAAGGGTTACGGTTAGGGTTAGGGTTAGGTTTAGGGTTAGTGTTAGAGTAAGGGTAAGGGTTAGGGTTAGGGTTAGGGTTAGGGTTAGGGTTGGGGTTAGGTTTAGGGCTTAGGGTTAAGGTAAGGGTTATGGTAAGGGTTAGGGTTAGGGTTAGGGTTAGGGGTTAGGGTTATGGTTCTGGTTAGAGTTAGGGGTTAGGGTTAGGGTTAAGGTTAGGTTTAAGGTAAGGGTAGGGGTTAGAGTTAGGGTGAGGGTTAAGTTTAGGTTTAGGGTTAGGGTAGGATAAGGGTAAGGGTTAGGGGTAGGTTTAAATTTAGGTTTAGGGTTAGGGTAAGGGTAAAGGTAAGGGTTAGGTTTAGGGTTAGGGTTAGGGTAAGGGTTAGGGTTAGGCTTAGGGTTAACATGAAGTTTAGGGTTAGGGTGAGGGTTAGGGTTAGGGTAAGAATTAAGGTTAGGGTTAGGGTTAGGCTAAGGTTTAGGATTAGGGTTAGTGTAAGCATTAAGGTTAGGGTTAGGGTTAGGGTAAGGGTAAGTGTTAGGTTTAGGGTTAGGGTTAGGGTTTGGGGTTAGGGTTAGGGTTAGGTTTAGGGTTAGTTTTAGGGTAAGGGTAATGTTTATGGTTAGGGTTAGGTTTTGGATTAATGTTTGGATTAGGTTTAGGGTAAGATTAAGGGTTAGGGTTAGGGTTAGTGTTAGGGTTAGGGTTAAGGTTAGGGTTAGGGTTAGGGTAAGGGTAAGTGTTAGGGTTAAGTTTACGGTTAGGGTTTAGGGTTAGGGTTAGGGTTAGGGTTAGGGTTATGTTTAGGGTAAGGGTAATGGTAAGGTTTAGGGTTAGGGTTAGGATTAAGGTTAGCATAAGGAAAAGGGAAAGAGTTAGGGTTAAGGTTAGAGTTAGGGTAAAAGTAAGGGTTATTGTTAGGGTTAGGGTTAACTTTAGCGTTAGGATTAGTTTAAGGGTTAGGGTAAGTGTAAGGGTTAGGTTTAGGGTTAGGGTAAGGGTAAGTGTTAGAGTTAAAGTTAGGGTTAGGGTTAGGGTTAGGATTAGGATTAGGGTAAGGGGAAGGGTTAGCATAAGGGTTAGGGTAAGGGTTAGGGTTCGGGTTAGGGTTAGTGGTTAGGGTTAGTGTTAGGGGTAGGTTTAGGGTTAGGGGTAGGGTTAACATTAAGGTTAGGTTTTGGGTTAGGGTAAGGGTAAGTGTTAGAATTAGAGTTAGGGTTAGGGCAAGCATTAGGTTTAGGGTTAGGGTTAGGGTAAGGGTTAGGGTTAGTGTTAGGGTTAGCATTAAGGTTAGGGTTACGGTTAGGGTAAGTGTAAGGGTTAGGATTAGGGTTAGGGTTAGGGTAAGGGTTAGGGTTAGGGTTAGCATTAAGGTTAGGGTTAAGGTAAGGGTAAGGGATAGGGTTAGGGTTAAGGTTAGGTTAAGGGTAAGGGTTAGGGTTAGGGTTAGTTTTAGGGTTAGGGTAAGTGTAAGGGTTAGGGTTAGGTTTAGGGACAGGTTTAGGGTTAGGGTTAGGGTTAGGGTAAGGGCAAGGGTTAAGGTTAGGGTTAGGGTTAGTGTTAGGGTTAGGGTAAGGGTTAGGGTTAGGATAAGTGTTAGGGTTAGGTTAGGGTTAGGTTTAGGTTTATGGTTAGAGTTAGGGGAAGGGTAAGGTTTAGGGTTACTTTTTGGGTTGGGGTTAAGGTTAGGATTAGGGTTAGGGTAAGGGTAAGGATTAGGGTTAGGGTTAGTGTTAGGGTAATGTTTAGGGTTAGGGTTAGGGTTAGAGAGAAGTGTAGGGTTAGGGTTACGTTTAGCTTTAGGTTTAGGATAAGGGTAAGTGTTAGGGTTAGGGTAAGGGTAAGCGTTAGGGTTAGGTTTAGGGACAGGTTTAGTGTTAGGGTTAGGGTTAGGGTTAGGGTAAGGGTAAGGGTTAACGTTAGGGTTAGGGTTAGTGTTAGGGTTAGGGTAAGGGTTAGGGTTAGGATAAGGGTTAGGGTTAGGTTTAGGGTTAGGTTTAGTTTCATGTTTAGAGTTAGGGGAAGGGTAAGGTTTAGGGTTACTTTTTGGGTTGGGGTTAAGGTTAGGGTGAGGGTTAGGATAAGGGTAAGGATTAGGGTTAGGGTTAGTGTTAGGGTAATGGTTAGGGTTAGGGTTAGGGTTAGAGTGAGGTTTAGGGTTAGGTTTACGGTTAGCTTTAGGTTTAGGGTAAGGGCAAGTGTTAGGGTTAGGGTTAGTGATAGGTTTAGGGTTAGGGTTAGGGATAGGGTTAGGGTTAGGGATAGGGTTAGGGTTAGGGTAAGGGTAAGGGTTAGGGTTAAGGTTAGGGTTAGGGTTAGGGTTAGGGTTAGGGTAAGGGTTAGGGTTAGGGTAAGGGTTAGGTTTAGGGTTAGGGTTAGGGTTAGGGTAAGTGTAAGGGTTAGGATTAGGGTTAGGGTTAGGGTTAGGGTAAGGGTTAGGGTTAGGGTTAGGGTTAGCATTAAGGTTAGGGTTAAGGTAAGGGTAAGGGTTAGGGTTAGGTTTAAAGTTAGGGTAAGGGTAAGGGTTAGGGTTAGGGTTAGGTTCAGGGTTAGGGTAAGGGTAAGGGTTAGGGTTAGCTTTAGGGATAGGTTTAGGTTTAGGGTTAGGGTTAGGTTAAGGGTAAGGGTTAGGGTTAAGGTTAGGGTTAGGGTTAGTGTTAGGGTTAGGGCAAGGGTTAGGGTTAGGGTAAGGTTTAGGGTTAGAGTTAGGCTTAGGTTTATGGTTACAGTTAGGGTTAGGGTTAGACTGAGGTTTAGGGTTAGGTTAGGTTTAGGGTTAGGGTAAGGGTAAGTGTTATCGTTAGGGTTAGTGATAGGTTTAGGGTTAGGTTTAGGGTTAAGTTTAGGTTTAGGGTTAGGGTTAGGGTTAGGGTTAGGGTTAGGGTAAGGTTTAGGTTTAGGGTAAGGGTTAGGGTTAGGGTTAGGGTTAGGGTTAGGTTTAGCTTTAGGGTTAGAGTTAGGGGAAGGGTAAGGTTTAGGTTTAGTTTTAGTGTTTGGGTTAAATTTAGGGTTAGGGTTAGTGTTAGGGTAATGGTTAGGTTTAGCGTTTTGGTTAGAGTGAGATTTAGGGTTAGGGTTAGGGGTTATGGTTAGGGTTAGGGTTAGGGTTAGGGTAAGGGTTAGGGTTAGGGTTAGGGTTACGATTACGGTAAGGGTAAGATTTATGGTTAGGGTCAGGGTTAGGGTTAGGGTTAGGTTTAGGGTTAATGTTAGGGTAAGGGTATGTGTTAGTGTTAGGGTTAGGTTTAGGGTTAGGATAAGGGTAAGGGTTAGGGTTAAGGTTAGGGTTAGGGGTTAGGGTTAGGGTTAGGGTTAGGTCTAGGGTTACGGTTAGGGTAAGGATAAGGGTTAGGGTTAGGGTTAGGGTTAGGTTTGGGGTTAGGTTTAGGGGTTAGGGTTAGGGGTAGGGTTATGGTAAGGGTAAGGGTTAGGGTTAGGGTTAGGGGTTAGGGTTGGGGTTAGGGTTAGGGTTAGAGTTAGGGGTTAGGGTTAGGGTTAGGGTTAGGATTAAGGTAAGAGTAGGGGTTGGGGTTAGGGTGAGGGTTAAGGTTAGGTTTAGGGTTAAGTTAGGGTAAGGGTAAGGGTTAGGGTTAGGGTTAAGTTTAGGTTTAGGTTTAGAGTAAGGGTAAGGGTAAGGGTCAGGGTTAGGGTTAGGGTTAGGGTAAGGGTTAGGGTTAGGCTTAGGGTTAACATTAAGATTAGGGTTATGTTTAGGGTTCGGCTAAGGTTTAGGATTACGGTTAGTGCAAGCATTAAGGTTAGGGTTAGGGTTAGGGTAAGGGTAAGTGTTAGGGTTAGGGTTAGGTTTCTGGTTACGGTTAGGGTAAGGGTAAAGATTAGGGTTAGGGTTAGCGTTAGGTTTAGTGTTACGGTTAGAGTAAGGGTAAGGGTTAGGGTTAGGGTTAGGGTTAGGTTTGGGGTTAGGTTTAGGGGTTAGGTTTAGGGTTAGGGTTATGGTAAGGGTAAGGGTTAGGGTTAGGGTTAGGGGTTAAGGTTATGGTTAGGATTAGAGTTAGGGGTTAGAGTTAGGGTTATGGTTAATATTAAGGTAAGGGTAGGGGTTAGGTTTAGGGTGAGAGTAAAGTTTAGGTGTAGGGTTAGGGTAGGGTAAGGGTAAGGGTTAGGGTTAGGGTTAAGTTTAGGTTTAGGGTTAGGGTAAGGATAAGGGTAATGGTTAGGGTTAGGGTTAGGGTTAGGGTAAGGGTTAGGGTGAGGCTTAGGGATAACATTAAGGTTAGGGTTAGGGTTAGGGTTAGGGGTAGGGTAGGAATTAGGGTTAGGGTTAGGGTTCGGCTAAGGTTTAGGATTAGGGTTAGTGTAAGCATTAAGGTTAGGGTTAGGGTTAGGGTAAGGGTAAGTGTTAGGGTTAGGGTTAGGGTTAGGGTTAGGGTTAGTGTTTGGGGTTAGGGTTAATGTTAGGGTTAGGGTTAGTTTTAGGGTTAGGGTTAGGGTAAGGGTAAGGTTTAGGTTTAGGGTTAGGGTTAGGGTTAATGTTTGGATTAGGTTTAGGGTAAGATTAAGGGTTAGGGTTAGGGTTAGTGTTAGGGTTAAGGTTAAGGTTAGGGTTAGGGTTAGGGTAAGGGTAAGTGTTAGGGTTAGGTTTAGGGTTAGGGGTTAGGGTTAGGGTTAGGGTTAGGGTTATGTTTTGGGTAAGGGTAATGGTAAGGTTTATGGGTAGGGTTAGGATTAGCGTTAGCATAATGGAAAGGGAAAGAGTTAGGGTTAAGGTTAGGGTTAGGGTAAAAGTAAGGGTTGGCGTTAGGGTTAGGGTTAACTTTAGGGTTAGGATTAGTTTTAGGGTTAGGGTAAGTGTAAGGGTTAGGCTTAGGGTTAGGGTAAGGGTAAGTGTTAGAGTTAAGGTTAGGGTTAGGGTTAGGGTTAGGATTAGGATTAGGGTAAGGGGAAGGGTTAGGATTAGGGTTAGGGTAATGGTTAGTGTTAGGGTTAGTGTTTAGGGTTAGTGTTAGGGGTAGGGTTAGGCTTAGGGGTAGGGTTAACACTAAGGTTAGGTTTTGGGTTAGGGTAAGGGTAAGTGTTAGGGTTAGAGTTAGGGTTAGGGCAAGCATTAGGCTTAGGGTTAGGGTTAGGGTAAGGGTCAGGGTTAGTGTTAGGGTTAGCATTAAGTTTAGGGTTAGGGTTAGGGTAAGTGTAAGGGTTAGGATTAGGGTTAGGGTTAGTGTTAGGGTAAGGGGTAGGGTTAGGGTTAGCATTAAGGTTAGGTTTAAGGTAAGGGTAAGGGTTAGGGTTAGGGTTAAGGTCAGGTAAAGGGTAAGGGTTAGGGTTATGGTTAGGTTTAGGGTTAGGGTAAGGGTAAGGGTTAGGGTTAGGTTTAGGGATAGGTTTAGGTTTAGGGTTAGGGTTAGGGTAAGGGTAATGGTTAGGGTTAAGGTTAGGGTTAGGGTTAGTGTTAGGGTTAGGGTAAGGGTTAGGGTTAGGGTAAAGGTTAGGGTTAGGGTTAGGGTTAGGGTTAGGTTTATGGTTAGAGTTAGGGGAAGGGTAAGGTTTACGGTTACTTTTTGGGTTGGGGTTAATGTTAGGGTTAGGGTTAGGGTAAGGGTAAGGGTTAGGGTTAGGGTTAGTGTTAGGGTAATTGTTAGTGTTAGAGTTAGGATTAGAGTGAGGTTTAGGGTTAGGGTTATGGTTATCTTTAGGTTTAGGGCAAGGGTATGTGTTAGGGTTAGGGTTAGTGATAGGTTTAGGGTTAGGGTTAGGGATAGGGTTAGGGTTAGGGTAAGGGTAAGGGTTAGGGTTAGGGTTAAGGTTAGGGTTAGTGTTAGTGTTAGGGTTAGGGTTAGGGTTAGGGTAAGGGTTAGGGTTAGGGTAAGAGTTAGGTTTAGGGTTAGGGTTAGGGTTAGGGTAAGTGTAAGGTTTAGGATTAGGGTTAGGGTAAGGGTTAGGGTTAGGGTTATTGTTAGGGTAAGAGTAAGGGTTAGGGTTAAGGTTAGGGATAGAGTTAGTATTAGGGTTAGGGTTAGGGTTAGGGTTAGGGTAAGGGTAAGGGTTAGGGTTAGGGTTAGGGTTAGGGTTAGGTTTCTGGTTTGAGTTAGGGGAAGGGTAAGGTTTAGGGTTACTTTTTGGGTTGGGGTTAAGGTTAGGGTTAGGGTTAGGGTAAGGGTAAGGGTTAGGGTTAGTGTTAGGGTAATGGTTAGGTTTAGGGTTAGGTTAGAGTGAAGTTTAGTGTTAGGGTTTGGTTTAGGTTTAGTGTTAGAGTAAGGGTAAGTGTTAGGCTTAGGGTTAGTGATAGGTTTAGGGTTAGGGTTAGGGTTAGGGTTAGGGTTAGGTTTAGGGTTAGGGTAAGGTTAAGTGTTATGGTTAGGATTAGTGATAGGTTTAGGGTTAGGGTTAGGGTTAGGGTTAGGGTTAGGTTAAGGGTAAGGGTTACGGTTAAGTTTAGGGTTAGGGTTAGGGTTAGGGTTAGGGTTAGGGTAAGGGTTAGGGTTAGGGTAAGGGTTAGGGTTAGGGTTAGGTTTAGGGTTAGCTTTAGGGTTAGAGTTAGGGGAAGGGTAAGGGTTAGGGTTAGTTTTAGGGTTGGGGTTAAATTTAGGGTTAGGGTTAGTGTTAGGGTAATGATTAGGGTTAGGGATAGGGTTAGAGTGAGGCTTAGGGTTAGGGTTAGGGTTAGGGGTTATGGTTAGGGTTAGGGTTAGGTTTAGGGTAAGTGTTAGGGTTAGGGTTCGGATTACGGTAAGGGTAAGGTTTATGGTTAGGGTCAGGGTTAGGGTTAGGGTTAGATTTAGGGTTAGGGTTAGGGTAAGGGTAAGTGTTAGGGTTAGGGTTAGGGTTAACGTTAAGATAAGGGTAAGGGTTTGGTTAAGGTTAGGGTTAGGGGTTAGGGTTAGGGTTAGGGTTAGGTTTAGTGTTATGGTTAGAGTAAGGGTAAGGGTAAGGGTTAGGGTTAGGGTTAGGGTTGGGGTTAGGTTTAGGGGTTAGCGATAGGGTTGGGGATATGGTAGGGGTAAGGGTTAGGGGTTAAGGTTATGGTTAGGATTAGAGTTAGGGGTTAGAGTTAGGGTTAGGGTTAGGATTAAGGTAAGGGTAGGGGTTAGGTTTAGGGTGAGGGTTAATGTTAAGTTTAGGGTTAGGGTAGGGTAAGGGTAAGGGTTAGGGTTAGGGTTAAGTTTAGGTTTAGGGTTAGGGTAAGGGTAAGGGTAAGGGTTAGGGTTAGGGTAAGGGTTAGGGTTAGGGTTAGGCTTAGGGTTAACATTAAGTTAGGGTTAGGGTTAGGGTTAAGGTTAGGGTAAGAATTAGGGTTAGGGTTAGGGTTCGGCTAAGGTTTAGGATTAGGGTTAGTGTAATCATTAAGGTTAGGGTTAGGGTTAGGGTAAGGGTAAGTGTTAGGGTTAGGGTTAGGGTTAGGGTTTGGGGTTAGGGTTAGGTTTAGGGTTAGGTTTAGGGTTAGGGTTAGGGTAAGGGTAAGGTTTAGGGTTAGGGTTAGGGTTAGGTTTATTGTTTGGATTAGGTTTAGGGTAAGATTAAGTGTTAGGGTTAGGGTTAGTATTAGGGTTAGTGTTAAGGTTAGCGTTAGGGTTAGGGTAAGGGTAAGTGTTAGGGTTAGGTTCAGGGTTAGGGGTTAGGGTTAGGGTTAGGGTTATGATTTGGGTAAGGGTAATGGTAAGGTTTAGGGTTGGGGTTAGGGTAAGTGTAAGGTTCTAGTTTAGGGTTAGGGTTAGGGTTAATGTTTGGATTAGGTTTAGGGTAAGATTAAGTGTTAGGGTTAGGTTTAGTGTTAGGGTTAGTGTTAAGGTTAGCGTTAGTGTTAGTGTAAGGGTAAGTGTTAGGGGTAGGTTTAGGGTTAGGGGTTAGGGTTAGGGTTAGGGTTAGGGTTATGTTTTGGGTAAGGGTAATGGTAAGGTATAGGTTTAGGGTTAGGATTAGCGTTAGCATAAGGGAAAGGGAAAGGTTTAGGGTTAAGGTTAGGGTTACGGTAAAAGTAAGGGTTGGCGTTAGGGTTAGGGTTAACTTTAGGGTTAGGATTAGCTTTAGGGTTAGGGTAAGTTTAAGGGTTAGGGTTAGGGTTAGGGTAAGAGTAAGTGTTAGAGTTAAGGTAAGCGTTAGGGTTAGGGTTAGGGTTAGTGGTTAGGGTTAGTGTTAGGGGTAGGGGAAGGCTTAGGGGTAGGGTTAACATTAAGGTTAGCTTTTGGGTTAGGGTAAGGGTAAGTGTTAGGGTTAGAGTTAGGGTAAGGGCAAGCATTAGGCTTAGGGTTAGGGTTAGGGTAAGGGTTAGGGTTAGTATTAGGGTTAGCATTAAGGTTAGCGTTAGGGTTAGGGTAAGTGTAAGGGTTAGGATTAGGGTTAGGGTTAGGGTTAGGGTAAGGGTTAGGGTTAGGGTTAGCTATAAGGTTAGGGTTAAGGTAAGGGTAAGTGTTAGGGTTAGGGTTAAGGTTAGGTTAAGGGTAAGGGTTAGGGTTAGGCTTAGGGTTAGATTTAGGGTTAGGGTAAGGGTAAGGGTTAGGGTTGGGTTTAGGGATAGGTTTAGAGTTACAGTTAGGGTTAGGTTTAGGGTAAGTTTTAGGGTTAAGGTTAGGGTTAGGGTTAGTGTTAGGGTTAGGGTAAGGGTTAGGGTTAGGGTAAAGTTTAGGGTTAGGGTTAGGGTTAGGTTTATGGTTAGAGTTAGGGGAAGGGTAAGGTTTAGGGTTACTTTTTGGGTTGGGGTTAAGGTTAGGGTTAGGGTTAGGGTAATGGTAAGGATTAGGGTTAGGTTTAGTGTTAGGGTAATGGTTAGAGTTAGGGTTAGGGTTAGAGTGAGGTTTAGGGTTAGGGTTACGGTTAGATTTAGGGTTAGGGTAAGGGTAAGTGTTAGGGTTAGGGTCAGTGATAGGTTTAGGGTTAGGGTTAGGGTAAGGGTAAGGGTTAGGGTGAAGGTTAGTGTTAGGGTTAGGGTTACGGTTCAGGTTAGGGTAAGGGTTAGGGTTAGGGTAAGGGTAAGGGTTAGGTTTAGGGTTAGGGTTAGGGTTATGGTTAGGGTTAGGGTTAGGTTTAGGGTTAGAGTTAGGGGAAGGGGAAGGGTAGGGTTAGTTTTAGGTTTGGGGTTAAAGTTAGGGTTAGGGTTAGTGTTAGGGTAATGATTAGGGTTAGGGTTACGGTTAGAGTGAGGGTTAGGGTTAGGGTTAGGGGTTAGGGTTAGGGTTAGGGTTAGGGTTAGTGTTAGGGTAATGGTTAGGGTTAGGATTAGTGTTAGACTGAGGGTTAGGTTTTGGGTTACGGTTAGGGTAAGGGTAAGGGTTAGGTTTAGTGTTAGGTTTAGGGTTAGGTTTTGAGTAAGGGTAAGGGTTAGTGTTCGGGTTAGGGTTAGGGTTGGGGTTAGGTTTATGGGTTAGGGTTAGGGTTAGGGTTATGGTAAGTGTAAGGGTTAAGGTTAGGGTTGGGGTTAGGGTTAGGGTTAGAGTTAGGGGTTAGGATTAGGGTTAGGGTTAGGATTAAGGTAAGGGTAGGGGTTAGGTTTAGGGTTAGGGTTAAGGTTAGGTTTAGTGTTAGGGTAAGGGTAAGGGTAAGGGTTAGGGTTAGGGTTAGGGTTAAGGTTAGGTTTAGGGTTAGGTAAGGGTAAGGGTAAGGTTTAGGGTTAGGGTAATGTTTAGGGTTAGGGTTAGGGTTAGTTTAGGGTAAGGGTTAGCGTTAGCGTTAGGGTTAGGTTTAGGGTTAGAGTTAGGGTAAGGGTAAGCGTTAGGGTTAGGGTTAGGGTTAGGTTTAGGGTTGGGGTAAAGGTTAGGGTTAGGGTTAGGGTAAGATTAAGGGTTAGGTTTAGGATTAGGTTTAGGCTAAAGGTTAGGGTTAGGGTTAAGGGTAGGTTTTGGGTTAGGGTTAGGTTTAGGGTAAGGGTATGTGTTAGGGTTAGGGTTAGGATTAGCATTAGGGTAAGGGTAAGGGCAAACGTTAGGGTTAGGGTTAAGGTATCGGTTAGGGTTAGGTTTAGGGTTAGGGTTAGGGTAGGTTAAGGGTTAGGGTTATCTTCAGGGTAAGGGTTAGAGTTAGGGGAAGGGGAAGGGTTAGGGATAGGGTTAGGGTTAGGGTAAGGGTAAGGGTTAGGGTTAGGGTTAGGGTGAAGGTTAGGGTTAGGGTTAGGGTTAGGGTAAGGGTAAGTGTTAGGTTTAGGGTTAGGGTTAGGATTAGGGTTAGGGTAATGGTAAGGGTTAGGGTTAGGGTTAGGGTTAGGGTTAGAATTAGTGTTAGGGTTAGGGTAAGTGTAAGGGTTAGGGTTAGGGTTAGGGTAAGGATTAGGGTTAGAGTACGGGTTAGGGTTTGTAAGAGGGTTAGGGTTAGGTTTTGGGTTAGGGTTAGGGTATGGGTAAAGGTTAGGTTTAGGTTTAGGGTTGGGGTTAAGTTTAGGGTTAGGGTTAGGGTAATGGTAAGGGTTAGTGTTAGGGTTAGGGTAAGGGTTAGGGTTAGGGTGAGGGTGATGGTTAGGGTTAGGGTTAGGGTTAGATTTAGGGTTAGGGTTAGGGTAATGGTAAGGGTTAGTGTTAGGGTTAGGGTAAGGTTTAGGGTTAGGATAAGTATAGGGGTTAGGGTTAGGGTTAGGGTTAGGGTTAGGGGTTAGGGTTTGGGTTAGTGTTAGGGGTTAGGGTGAGGGTTAGTGATAGGGTAAGGTTCGGGTTATGGTCAGGGTTAGGGTTAGGGTAAGGGTAAGTCTTAGGGTTAGGGTTAGGGTTAAGGTTAGGGTAAGGGTAAGGGTTAGGGTTAGGGTTAGGGTAAGGGTTAGTGTTAGGTTTAGGCTAAGGGTAAGTGTTAGGGGTACGGTTAGGGTTAGGGTTATGGTTAGGTTAAGGTTAAGGGTTAGAGTTATGGTTAGGGTTAGTGTTAGGTTTAGGGTTAGGGTTACGGTTAGTGTTAGGTTTAGGGTTAAGGTTAGGGTTACGGTTAGGGTAAGGGTTAGAGTTATGGTTAGAGTTAGGGGTTAGGGTTAGGGTTAGGGTTAGGGTAAGGGTAAGGTTTATGGTTAGGTTTATGGTTAGGGTTTAGGGTTAGGGTTAGGGTTAAGATAAGGGTAAGGGTTAGGGTCAGGGTTAGGGTTAGGGTTAGGTTTAGGGTAAGTGTAAGGTTTAGGGTTAGGCTTAGGGTTAGGTTTAGGGTAAGGGTAAGTATTAGGGTTAGGGTCTGGGTTAGGTTTGGTTTAGGATTGGGTTAGGGTTAAGGTTAGCGTTAGGGAAATGGTAAGGGTTAGGGTAAGGGTCAGGATTAGAGTTAGGCTTAGGGAAAGGGTAAGGGTTAGGGTTGGGGTTAGGGTTAGGGTTAGCATTAACGTTAGGGTTAGGGTTAGGGTAAGGGTAAGGGTTTGGGTTAGGGTTAGAGTTAGGGTTAGGGTAAGGGTTAGGGTTAGGGTTAGGGTTAGGGTTAGGTTTAGGGTTAGGGGTAAGGGTTAGGGTTAGGGATAGGGTTAGGGTTATGTTTAGGGTAAGGGTAATGGTAAGGTTTAGGGTTAGGGTCAGGATTAGCGTTAGCATATTGGAAAGGGAAAGAGTTAGGGTTTAGGTTAGGGTTAGGGTAAAAGTAAGGGTTGGCGTTAGGGTTAGGGTTAACTTTAGGGTTAGAATTAGATTTAGGGTTAGGGTTAAGGTTAGGGTAAGGGTAAGTGTTAGAGTTAAGGTTAGGGTTAGTGTTATGGTTAGGATTAGGATTAGGGTAAGGGGAAGTGTTAGGGTTAGGGTAAGGGTTAGGGTTAGTGTTAGTGTTAGTGGTTAGGGTTAGTGTTAGGGGTAGGGTTAGGCTTAGGGGTAGGGTTAATATTAAGGTTAGGTTTTGGGTTAGGTTAAGAGTAAGTGTTAGGGTTAGAATTAGGGTTAGGGCATGCATTAGGGTTAGGGTTAGGGTTAGGGTTAGGGTTAGGGTTAGGATAAGGGTAAGGGTTAGGGTTAAGGTGAGTTTTAGGGATAGGTTTATGGTTAGGATTAGGGTTAGGTTAAGGATAAGGGTTAGGGTTAAGGTTAGGGATTGGGTTAGTGTTAAGGTTAGGGTAAGTGTAAGTGTTAGGGTTAGGGTTAGGGTTAGGATAAGGGTAAGGGTTAGGGTTAAGTTTAGGGTTAGGGGTTAGGGTTAGGGTTAGGGTTAGGTTTAGGGTTACCGTTAGGGTAAGGGTAAGGGTTAGGGTTAGGTTTAGGGTTAGGGTTAGGTTTGGGGTTAGGGTTAGAGTAAGGTTAAGGGTTAGGGTTAGGGTTAGGGTTAGGGTTGGGGTTAGGTTTAGGGGTTAGGGTTAGGGTTAGGGTTATGGTAAGTGTAAGGGTTCGGGTTAGGGTTAGGGGTTAGGGTTAGGGTTAGGGTTAGAGTTAGGGTTAGGGATAGGGTTAGGGTTAGGATTAAGGTAAGGGTAGATGTTGGGGTTAGAGTGAGGGTTAAGGTTAGGTTTAGGGTTAGGGTAGGGTAAGGGTAAGGGTTTGGGTTAGGGTTAATTTTAGGTTTAGGGTTAGGGTAAGGGTAAGGGTTAGGGTTAGGGTTAGGGTTAGGGTAAGGGTTAAGGTTAGGCTTACAGTTAACATTAAGGTTAGGGTTAGGGTTAGGGTTAGGGTTAGGGTAAGAATTAGGGTTAGGGTTAGGGTTCGGCTAAGGTTTAGGATTAGGGTTATTGTAAGCTTTAAGGTTAGGGTTAGGGTTAGGGTAAGGGTAAGTGTTAGGGTTAGAGTTAGGGTAAGGGCAAGCATTAGGCTTAGGGTTAGGGTTAGGGTAAGGGTTAGGGTTAGTATTAGGGTTAGCATTAAGGTTAGCGTTAGGGTTAGGGTAAGTGTAAGGGTTAGGATTAGGGTTAGGGTTAGGGTTAGGGTAAGGGTTAGGGTTAGGGTTAGCTATAAGGTTAGGGTTAAGGTAAGGGTAAGTGTTAGGGTTAGGGTTAAGGTTAGGTTAAGGGTAAGGGTTAGGGTTAGGCTTAGGGTTAGATTTAGGGTTAGGGTAAGGGTAAGGGTTAGGGTTGGGTTTAGGGATAGGTTTAGAGTTACAGTTAGGGTTAGGTTTAGGGTAAGTTTTAGGGTTAAGGTTAGGGTTAGGGTTAGTGTTAGGGTTAGGGTAAGGGTTAGGGTTAGGGTAAAGTTTAGGGTTAGGGTTAGGGTTAGGTTTATGGTTAGAGTTAGGGGAAGGGTAAGGTTTAGGGTTACTTTTTGGGTTGGGGTTAAGGTTAGGGTTAGGGTTAGGGTAATGGTAAGGATTAGGGTTAGGTTTAGTGTTAGGGTAATGGTTAGAGTTAGGGTTAGGGTTAGAGTGAGGTTTAGGGTTAGGGTTACGGTTAGATTTAGGGTTAGGGTAAGGGTAAGTGTTAGGGTTAGGGTCAGTGATAGGTTTAGGGTTAGGGTTAGGGTAAGGGTAAGGGTTAGGGTGAAGGTTAGTGTTAGGGTTAGGGTTACGGTTCAGGTTAGGGTAAGGGTTAGGGTTAGGGTAAGGGTAAGGGTTAGGTTTAGGGTTAGGTTAGGGTTATGGTTAGGGTTAGGGTTAGGTTTAGGGTTAGAGTTAGGGGAAGGGGAAGGGTAGGGTTAGTTTTAGGTTTGGGGTTAAAGTTAGGGTTAGGGTTAGTGTTAGGGTAATGATTAGGGTTAGGGTTACGGTTAGAGTGAGGGTTAGGGTTAGGGTTAGGGGTTAGGGTTAGGGTTAGGGTTAGTGTTAGGGTAATGGTTAGGGTTAGGATTAGTGTTAGACTGAGGGTTAGGTTTTGGGTTACGGTTAGGGTAAGGGTAAGGGTTAGGTTTAGTGTTAGGTTTAGGGTTAGGTTTTGAGTAAGGGTAAGGGTTAGTGTTCGGGTTAGGGTTAGGGTTGGGGTTAGGTTTATGGGTTAGGGTTAGGGTTAGGGTTATGGTAAGTGTAAGGGTTAAGGTTAGGGTTGGGGTTAGGGTTAGGGTTAGAGTTAGGGGTTAGGATTAGGGTTAGGGTTAGGATTAAGGTAAGGGTAGGGGTTAGGTTTAGGGTTAGGGTTAAGGTTAGGTTTAGTGTTAGGGTAAGGGTAAGGGTAAGGGTTAGGGTTAGGGTTAGGGTTAAGGTTAGGTTTAGGGTTAGGTAAGGGTAAGGGTAAGGTTTAGGGTTAGGGTAATGTTTAGGGTTAGGGTTAGGGTTAGTTTAGGGTAAGGGTTAGCGTTAGCGTTAGGGTTAGGTTTAGGGTTAGAGTTAGGGTAAGGGTAAGCGTTAGGGTTAGGGTTAGGGTTAGGTTTAGGGTTGGGGTAAAGGTTAGGGTTAGGGTTAGGGTAAGATTAAGGGTTAGGTTTAGGATTAGGTTTAGGCTAAAGGTTAGGGTTAGGGTTAAGGGTAGGTTTTGGGTTAGGGTCAGGTTTAGGGTAAGGGTATGTGTTAGGGTTAGGGTTAGGATTAGCATTAGGGTAAGGGTAAGGGCAAGCGTTAGGGTTAGGGTTAAGGTATCGGTTAGGGTTAGGTTTAGGGTTAGGGTTAGGGTAGGTTAAGGGTTAGGGTTATCTTCAGGGTAAGGGTTAGAGTTAGGGGAAGGGGAAGGGTTAGGGATAGGGTTAGGGTTAGGGTAAGGGTAAGGGTTAGGGTTAGGGTTAGGGTGAAGGTTAGGGTTAGGGTTAGGGTTAGGGTAAGGGTAAGTGTTAGGTTTGGGGTTAGGGTTAGGATTAGGGTTAGGGTAATGGTAAGGGTTAGGGTTAGGGTTAGGGTTAGGGTTAGGGTTAGAATTAGTGTTAGGGTTAGGGTAAGTGTAAGGGTTAGGGTTAGGGTTAGGGTAAGGATTAGGGTTAGAGTACGGGTTAGGGTTTGTAAGAGGGTTAGGGTTAGGTTTTGGGTTAGGGTTAGGGTATGGGTAAAGGTTAGGTTTAGGTTTAGGGTTGGGGTTAAGTTTAGGGTTAGGGTTAGGGTAATGGTAAGGGTTAGTGTTAGGGTTAGGGTAAGGGTTAGGGTTAGGGTGAGGGTGATGGTTAGGGTTAGGGTTAGGGTTAGATTTAGGGTTAGGGTTAGGGTAATGGTAAGGGTTAGTGTTAGGGTT
>JANJXV010000763.1:132500-142500 GCA_024803745.1 Megascapheus bottae
AAAAGTAAGGGTTGGCGTTAGGGTTAGGGTTAACTTTAGGGTTAGGATTAGTTTTAGGGTTAGGGTACGTGTAAGGGTTAGGGTTAGGTTAGTGTTAGGGTAAGTGTTAGAGTTAAGGTTAGGGTTAGGGTAAGGGTTAGAATTAGGATTAGGGTAAGGGGAAGGGTTAGGGTTAGGGTTAGGGTTAGGGTTAGGGTTAGGGTTAGTGGTTAGGGTTAGTGTTAGGGGTAGGGGTAGGATTAGGGGTAGGTTTAACATTAAGTTTAGGTTTTGGGTTAGGGTAAGGTTAAGTGTTAGGGTTAGAGTTAGGGTTAGGGCAAGCATTAGGCTTAGGGTTAGGGTTAGGGAAAGGGTTAGGGTTAGTGTTAGGGTTAGCATTAAGTTTAGTTTTACGGTTAGGGTAAGTGTAAGGATTAGGATTAGGGTTAGGTTTAGGGTTAGGGTAAGTGTTAGGGTTAGGGTTAGCATTAAGGTTAGGGTTAAGGTAAGAGTAAGAGTTAGGGTTAGGGTTAAGGTTAGGTTAAAGGTGAGGGTTAGGGTTAGGGTTAGGGTTAGGTTTAGGGTTAGGGTAAGGGTAAGGGCTAGGGTTAGGGAAATGGTTAGGGTTAGGGTTAGGGTTAGGGTTAGGTTTATGGTTAGAGTTAGGGGAAGGGTAAGGTTTAGGGTTACTTTTTGGGTTGGGGTTAAGGTTAGGGTTAGGGTTAGGGTAAGGGTAAGGGTTAGGGTTAGGGTTAGTGTTAGGGAAATGGTTAGGGTTAGGGTTAGGGTTAGAGTGAGGTTTAGGGTTAGGGTTACGGTTAGCTTTAGGTTTAGGGTAAGGGTAAGTGTTAGGGTTAGGGTTAGTGATAGGTTTAGGGTTAGGGTTAGGGTTAGGGTTAGGGTAAGGGTAAGTGTCAGGGTTAAGGTTAGGGTTAGTGTTAGTGTTAGGGTTAGGGTTAGGGTTAGGGTAAGGGTTAGGGTTAGGGTAAGGGTTAGGTTTAGGGTTAGGGTTAGGGTAAGGGTAAGTGTCAGGGTTAAGGTTAGGGTTAGTGTTAGTGTTAGGGTTAGGGTTAGGGTTAGGGTAAGGGTTAGGGTTAGGGTAAGCGTTAGGTTTAGGGTTAGGGTTAGGGTTAGTGTAAGTGTAACGGTTAGGATTAGGGTTAGGGTTAGGGTTAGAGTAAGGGTTAGGGTTAGGGTTAGGGTTAGCATTAAGGTTAGGGTTAAGGTAAGGGTAAGGGTTAGGGTTAGGGTTAAAGTTAGGGTAAGGGTAAGGGTTAGGGTTAGGGTTAGGGTTAGGTTCATGGTTAGGGTTAGGTTCATGGTTAGGGTAAGGGTAAGGGTTAGGGTTAGGTTTAGGGATAGGTTTAGGGTTAGGGTTAGGGTTAGGGTAAAGGTAAGGGTTAGGGTTAAGGTTAGGGTTAGGGTTAGGGTTAGGGTTATGGTAAGGGTTAGGGTTAGGGTTAGGGTTAGGTTTATGGTTAGAGTTACAGGAAGGGTAAGTTTTAGGGTTACTCTTTGGGTTGGGGTTAAGGTTAGGTTTAGGGTTAGGGTAAGGGTAAGGGTTAGGGTTAGGGTTAGTGTTAGGGTAATGTTTAGGGTTAGGGTTAGCGTTAGAGTGAGGTTTAGGGTTAGGGTTAGGGCTAGGTTTAGGGTTAGAGTAAGGGTAAGTGTTAGGGTTAGGGTAAGGGTAAGTGTTAGGGTTAGGTTAGTGATAGGTTTAGGGTAAGGGTTAGGGTTAGGGTTAGGGTTAGGTTTAGGGTTAGGGTAAGGGTAAGTGTTAGGGTTAGGGTTAGTGATAGGTTTAGGGTTAGGGTTAGGGTTAGGGTTAGGGTAAGCGTAAGTGTTAGGGTTAGGGTTAGTGATAGGTTTAGGGTTAGGGTTAGGGTTAGGGTTATGTTAAGGGTAAGGGTTACGGTTAAGTTTAGGGTTAGGTTTAGGATTAGGGTTAGGGTTAGGGTTAGGGTAAGGGTTAGGGTTAGGGTTAGGGTTAGCATTAAGGTTACGGTTAAGGTAATGGTAAGGGTTAGGGTTATTGTTAAGGTTAGGGTAAGGGTAAGGGTTAGGGTTAGGGTTAGGGTTAGGTTCAGGGTTAGGGTAAGGGTAAGGGTTAGGGTTAGGTTTAGGGATAGGTTTAGGGATAGGGTTAGGGTTAGGGTAAGGGTAAGGGTTAGGTTTAAGGTTAGGGTTAGGGTTAGTGTTACTGTTAAGGTTAGGGTTAGGGTTAGGGTTAGGGTAAGGGTTAGGGTTAGGGATAAGGTTAGTTTTATGGTTCGAGTTAGGGGAAGGGTAAGGTTTAGGGTTACTTTTTGGGTTGGGGTTAAGGTTAGGGTTAGGGTTAGGGTAAGGGTAAGGGTTAGGGTTAGGGTTAGTGTTAGGGTAATGGTTAGGGTTAGGGTTAGGGTTAGAGTGAGGTTTAGTGTTAGGGTTTGGGTTAGGTTTAGGGTTAGGGTAAGGGTAAGTGTTACGGTTAGGGTTAGTTATAGGTTTAGGGTTAGGGTTAGGGTTAGGGTTAGGTTAAGGGTAAAGGGTATGGTTAAGTTTAGGGTTACGGTTAGGATTAGGGTTAGGGTTAGGGTAAGGGTTAGGGTTAGGGTTAGGGTTACGGGTAGGGTTAGGGTTAGCTTTAGGGTTAGAGTTAGGGAAAGGGAAAGGTTAGGGTTAGTTTTAGGGTAGGGGTTACATTTAGGGTTAGGGTAAGTGTTAGGGTAATTTTTAGGGTTAGGGAAAGGGTTAGAGTGAGGCTTAGGGTTAGGGTTAGGGTTAGGGTAAGGGATAGGGTTAGGATAAGGGTTAGGGTTAGGGTTAGGGTTAGGGTTAGCTTCAGGGTTAGAGTTAGGGTAAGGGTAAGGGTTAGGGTTAGTTTTAGGGTTGGGGTTAAATTTAGGGTTAGGGTTAGTGTTAGGGTCATTGTTAGGGTTAGGGATAGGGTTAGAGTGGGGCTTAGGGTTAGGGTTAGGGTTAGGGGTTATGGATATGGTTAGGGTTAGGGTTAGGATAAGGGTTAGGGTTAGGGTTAGGGTTAGGGTTCAGATTACGGTAAGGGTAAGGTTTATGGTTAGGGTCAGGGTTAGGGTTAGGGTTAGGTTTAGGGTTAGGGTTAGGGTAAGGGTTAGGGTTAGGATAAGGGTAAGGGTTTGGGTTAAAGTTAGGGTTAGGGGTTAGGGTTAGGGTTAGGGTTAGGTTTCTGGTTACGGTTAGGGTAAGGGTAAGGGTTAGGGTTAGGGTTAGGGTTAGGTTTAGTGTTATGGTTAGAGTATGGGTAAGGGTTAGGGTTAGGATTAGGGTTAGGGTTAGGTTTAGGGTTACCGTTAGGGTAAGGGTAAGGGTTAAGGTTAGGGTTAGGGTTAGGTTTGGGGTTAGGGTTAGAGTAAGGTTAAGGGTTAGAGTTAGGGTTAGGGTTAGGGTTGGGGTTAGGTTTAGGGGTTAGGGTTAGGGTTAGGGTTATGGTAAGTGTAAGGGTTCGGGTTAGGCTTAGGGGTTAGGGTTAGGGTTAGGGTTAGAGTTAGGGTTAGTGTTAGGGTTCGGGTTAGGATTAAGGTAACGATAGGGGTTGGGGTTAGAGTGAGGGTTAAGGTTAGGTTTAGGGTTAGGGTAGGGTAAGGGTAAGGGTTAGGGTTAGGGTTAAGTTTAGGTTTAGGGTTAGGGTAAGGGTAAGGGTAATGGTTAGGGTTAGGGTTAGGGTTATGGTAAGGGTTAGGGTTAGGCTTACGGTTAACATTAAGGTTAGGGTTAGGTTTAGGGTTAGGGTAAGAATTAGGGTTAGGTTTAGGGTTCGGCTAAGGTTTAGGATTAGGGTTATTGTAAGCATTAAGGTTAGGGTTAGGTTTAGGGTTAGGGTTAGGGTTAGCGTTAGTGTTTGGTTTAGGGTTAGAGTTAGGGTAAGGGTAAGGTTTAGGGTTAGGGTTAGCGTTAGGTTTAGGGTTGGGGTTAAGCTTATGTTTAGGGTTAGGGTAAGAGTAAGGGTTAGGTTTAGGATTAGGTTTAGGCTAAAGGTTAGGGTTAGGGTTAAGGGTAGGTTTAGGGTTAGGGTTAGGTTTAGGGTAAGGGTATGTTTTAGGGTTAGGTTTAGGATTAGCGTTAGGGTAAGGGTAAGGGCAAGCGTTAGGGTTAGGGTTAAGGTATCGGTTAGGGTTAGGATTAGGGTTAGGGTTAGGGTAGGTTAAGGGTTAGGGTTATCTTCAGGGTAAGGGTTAGAGTTAGGGTAAGTGTAAGGGTTAGGGATAGGGTTAGTGTTAGGGTAAGGTAAGGGTTAGGGTTAGGGTTAGGGTTAGGGTGAAGTTTAGGGTTAGGGTTAGGGTTAGGGTAAGGGTAAGTGTTAGGGTTAGGGTTAGGTTTAGGATTAGGGTTAGGGTAACGGTTAGGGTTAGGGTTAGGGTTAGGGTTAGAATTAGTGTTAGGATTAGGGTAAGTGTAAGGGTTAGAGTTAGGGTTAGGGTAAGGATTAGGGTTAGAGTACGGGTTAGGGTTTGTAAGAGGGTTAGGGTTAGTTTTTGTGTTAGGGTTAGGGTAAGGGTAAGGGTTAGGTTTAGTTTTAGGGTTGGGGTTAAGTTTAGGGTTAGGGTTAGGGTAAGGGTAAGGGTTAGTGTTAGGGTTAGGGTAAGGTTTAGGGTTAGGGTTAGGGTTAGGGTGATGGTGAGGGTTAGGTTTAGGGTTAGGGTTAGGGTTAGATTTAGGGTTAGGGTTTGGGTAAGGGTAAGTGTTTCGTTTAGGTTTAGGGTTAGGTTTAGGGTTAGGATAAGGATAGGGGTTAGGGTTAGGGTTAGGGTTAGGGGTTAGGGTTTGGGTTAGGGTTAGGGTTAGGGTTAGGGTTAGGTTAGGGTTAGGGTAAGGGTAAGGGTAAGGGTTAGGGTGAGTTTTAGGGGTAGGTTTAGGGTTAGGGTTAGGGTTAGGGTTAGGTTAAGGGTAAGGGTTAGGGTTTAGGTTAGGGTTTGGGTTAGTGTTAAGGTTAGGGTAAGGGTTAGGGTTAGGGTAAAGGTTAGGGTTAGGGTTAGGGTTAGGGTTAGGTTTATGGTTAGAGTTAGGGGAAGGGTAAGGTTTAGGGTTACTTTTTGGGTTGGGGTTAAGGTTAGGGTTAGGGTTAGGGTAAGGGTAAGGGTTAGGGTTAGGTTTAGGGTTAGGGTAATGGTTAGGGTTAGGGTTAGAGTGAGGTTTAGGGTTAGGGTTACAGTTAGGTTTAGGGTTAGGGTAAGGGTAAGTGTTAGGGTTAGGGTTAGTGATAGGTTAAGGTTAGGGTTAGGGATAGGGTTAGGGTTAGGGTAAGGGTAAGGGTTAGGTTTAAGGTTAGGGTTAGGGTTAGGATTAGGGTTAGGGTTAGGGTTAGGGTAAGGGTTAGGGTTAGGGTAAGGGTAAGGGTTAGGTTTAGGGTTAGGGTTAGTGTTAGGGTTAGGTTTAGTGTTAGAGTTAGGGGAAGGGTAAGGGTTAGGGTTAGTTTTAGGGTTGAGGTTAAAGTTAGGGTTAGGGTTAGTGTTAGGGTAATGGTTAGGGTTAGGGTTAGGGTTAGAGTGAGGTTTAGGGTTAGGGTTAGTTTTAGGGGTTAGGGTTAGGGTTAGGGTTAGGGTTAGGTTTAGTGTTAGGATTATGGTAAGGGTAAGGTTTATGGTTAGGGTGAGGGTTAGGGTTAGGGTTAGATTTAGGGTTACTATAAGGGTAAGGGTTAGGGTTAAGGTTAGGGTTAGGGGTTAGGGTTAGAGTTAGGGTTAGGTTTAGGGTTATGGTTAGGGTAAGGGTAAGGGTTAGGGTTAGGGTTAGGTTTAGGGTTAGTGTTTGAGTAAGGGTAAGGGTTAGGGTTAGGGTTAGGGTTAGGGTTGGGGTTAGGTTTAGGGGTTAGGGTTAGGGTTATGGTTATGGTAAGGGTAAGGGTTAGGGTTAGGGTTAGGGGTTAGGTTTAGGGTTAGAGTTAGGGGTTAGGGTTAGGGTTAGGGTTAGGATTATGGTAAGGGTAGGGTTTAGGGTTAGGGTTAGGGTTAAGGTTAGGTTTAGGGTTAGGGTAAGGGTAAGAGTAAGGGTTAGGGTTAGTGTTAGGGTTAAGTTTGGGTTTAGGGTTACGGTAAGGGTAAGGGTAAGGTTTAGAGTTAGGATTAGGCTTAGTTTAGGGTAAGGGTTAGGGTTAGGGTTAGGTTTAGGGTTAGAGTTAGGGTAAGGGTTAGGGTTAAGGTTAGGGTTAGGGTTAGGGTTAGGTTTACGTAAGGGTAAGGTTTAGGGTTAGGGTCAGGTTTAGGCTAAGGGTAAGTCTTAGGGTTAGGTTTTGGGTTAGGTTTGGTTTAGGATTGGGTTAGGGTTAGGGTTAGGGTTATGGTTAGGGTAAGGTTTATGGTTAGAGTTAGGGGTTAGGTTTAGGGTTAGGTTTAATGTTAGGATTAGGGTTAGGGTTAGGGTTAGGGTTAAGGAAAGGTAAGGGTTAGGGTAAGGGATAGGGTTAGGGTTAGGGTTAAGGAAAGGGTAAGGGTTAGGGTTAGGGGTATGGTTAGGGCAAGGATTAGGGTTAGGGTTAGGGTACGGTTTAGGGTTAGGTTTAGGGGTAGGGTTAACATTAAGGTTAGATTTTGGGTTAGGGTAAGGGTAAGGGATAGGGTTAGAGTTAGGGTTAGGGCAAGACTTAGGGTTAGGGTTACTGTTAGGGTAAGGGTTAGGGTTAGGGTTAGGGTTAGCAATAAGGTTAGAGTTAGGGTTAGGGTTAGTGTAAGGGTTAGGGTTAGGGTTAGAGTTAGGGGTTAGGTTTAAGGTTAGGGTTAGGGTTAAGGTAAGGGTAAGGGTTAGGGTTAGGGTTGGGTTAGGGTAAGGGTAAGGGTTAGGGTTAGGGTTAGGGTTAGGTTTAGGGTTAGGGTAAGGGTAAGGGTTAGTGTTAGGGTTAGGGATATGTTTAGGGTTAGGGTTAGGGTTAGGTTTAGGGTTAGGTTAAGGGTAAGGGTAAGGGTTAGGGTTAGGGTTAGGGTTAGGATTAAGGTAAGGGTAGGTGTTAGGGTTAGGGTTAGGGTTAGTGTTAAGGTTAGGTTTAGGGTTAGGGGAAGGGTAAGGGTAAGGGTTACGGTTAGGGTTAGGGTTAAGGTTAGGTTTAGGGTTAGGTAAGGGTAAGGGTATGGTTTAGGGTGAAGGTTAGGGTTAGTTTAGGGTAAGGGTTAGGGTTAGCGTTAGTGTTTGGTTTAGGGTTAGAGTTAGGGTAAGGGTAAGGTTTAGGGTTAGGGTTAGCGTTAGGTTTAGGGTTGGGGTTAAGCTTAGGTTTAGGGTTAGGGTAAGAGTAAGGGTTAGGTTTAGGATTAGGTTTAGGCTAAAGGTTAGGGTTAGGGTTAAGGGTAGGTATAGGGTTAGGGTTAGGTTTAGGGTAAGGGTATCTTTTAGGGTTAGGGTTAGGATTAGCGTTAGGGTAAGGGTAAGGGCAAGCGTTAGGGTTAGGGTTAAGGTATCGGTTAGCGTTAGGATTAGGGTTAGGGTTAGGGTAGGTTAAGGGTTAGGGTTATCTTCAGGGTAAGGGTTAGAGTTAGGGTAAGTGTAAGGGTTAGGGATAGAGTTAGGGTTAGGGTATGGGTAAGGGTTAGGGTTAGGGTTAGGGTTAGGGTTAGCGTGAAGGTTAGGGTTAGGGTTAGGGTTAGGGTAAGGGTAAGTGTTAGGGTTAGGGTTAGGTTTAGGATTAGGGTTAGGGTAACGGTTAGGGTTAGGGTTAGGGTTAGGGTTAGAATTAGTGTTAGGGTTAGGGTAAGTGTAAGGGTTAGGGTTAGGGTTAGGGTAAGGATTAGGGTTAGAGTACGGGTTAGGGTTTGTAAGAGGGTTAGGGTTAGGTTTTGTGTTAGGGTTAGGGTAAGGGTAAGGGTTAGGTTTAGGTTTAGGGTTGGGGTTAAGTTTAGGGTTAGGGTTAGGGTAAGGGTAAGGGTTAGTGTTAGGGTTAGGGTAAGGTTTAGGGTTAGGGTTAGGGTTAGGGTGATGGTGAGGGTTAGGTTTAGGGTTAGGGTTAGGGTTAGATTTAGGGTTAGGGTTTGGGTAAGGGTAAGTGTTTCGTTTAGGTTTAGGGTTAGGTTTAGGGTTAGGATAAGGATAGGGGTTAGGGTTAGGGTTAGGGGTTAGGGTTTGGGTTAGGGTTAGGGATAGGGTTAGGTTAGGGTTAGGGTAAGGGTAAGGGTAAGGGTTAGGGTGAGTTTTAGGGATAGGTTTAGGGTTAGGGTTAGGGTTAGGTTAAGGGTAAGGGTTAGGGTTAAGGTTAGGGTTTGGGTTAGTGTTAAGGTTAGGGTAAGGGTTAGGGTTAGGGTAAAGGTTAGGGTTAGGGTTAGGGTTAGGGTTAGGTTTATGGTTAGAGTTAGGGGAAGGGTAAGGTTTAGGGTTACATTTTGGGTTGGGGTTAAGGTTAGGGTTAGGGTTAGGGTAAGGGTAAGGGTTAGGGTTAGGGTTAGGGTAATGGTTAGGGTTAGGGTTAGAGTGAGGTTTAGGGTTAGGGTTACAGTTAGGTTTAGGGTTAGGGTAAGGGTAAGTGTTAGGGTTAGGGTTAGTGATAGGTTAAGGTTAGGGTTAGGGATAGGTTTAGGGTTATGGTAAGGGTAAGGGTTAGGTTTAAGGTTAGGGTTAGGGTTAGGATTAGGGTTAGGGTTACGGTTAGGGTAAGGGTTAGGGTTAGGGTAAGGGTAAGGGTTAGGTTTAGGGTTAGGGTTAGTGTTAGGGTTAGGTTTAGTGTTAGAGTTAGGGGAAGGGTAAGGGTTAGGGTTAGTTTTAGGGTTGAGGTTAAAGTTAGGGTTAGGGTTAGTGTTAGGGTAATGGTTAGGGTTAGGGTTAGGGTTAGAGTGAGGTTTAGGGTTAGGGTTAGTTTTAGGGGTTAGGGTTAGGGTTAGGGTTAGGTTTAGTGTTAGGATTATGGTAAGGGTAAGGTTTATGGTTAGGGTGAGGGTTAGGGTTAGGGTTAGAATTAGGGTTACTATAAGGGTAAGGGTTAGGGTTAAGGTTAGGGTTAGGGGTTAGGGTTAGAGTTAGGGTTAGGTTTAGGGTTACGGTTAGGGTAAGGGTAAGGGTTAGGGTTAGGGTTAGGTTTAGGGTTAGGGTTAGTGTAAGGGTAAGGGTTAGGGTTAGGGTTAGGGTTAGGGTTAGGTTTAGGGTTAGAGTTAGGGTAAGGGTTAGTGTTAAGGTTAGGGTTAGGGTTACGGTTAGGTTTACGTAAGGGTAAGGTTTAGGGTTAGGGTCAGGTTTAGGCTAAGGGTAAGTGTTAGGGTTAGGGTTTGGATTAGGTTTGGTTTAGGATTGGGTTAGGGTTAGGGTTAGGGTTAGGGGTTAGGTTTAGGGTTAGGTTTAATGTTAGCATTAGGGTTAGGGTTAGGGTTAGGGTTAAGGAAAGGTAAGGGTTAGGGTAAGGGTTAGGGTTAGGGTTAGGGTTAGGGTTAAGGAAAGGGTAAGGGTTAGGGTTAGGGTTATGGTTAGGGCAAGGATTAGGGTTAGGGTTAGGGTACGGTTTAGGGTTAGGTTTAGGGGTAGGGTTAACATTAAGGTTAGATTTTGGGTTAGGGCAAGGGTAAGGGATAGGGTTAGAGTTAGGGTTAGGGCAAGACTTAGGGTTAGGGTTACTGTTAGGGTTAGGGTTAGGGTTAGGGTTAGGGTTAGCAATAAGGTTAGGGTTAGGGTTAGGGTTAGTGTAAGGGTTAGGGTTAGGATTAGAGTTAGGGGTTAGGTTTAAGGTTAGGGTTAGGGTTAAGGTAAGGGTAAGGGTTAGGGTTAATGTTGGGTTAGGGTAAGGGTAAGGGTTAGGGTTAGTGTTAGGGTTAGGTTTAGGGTTAGGGTAAGGGTAAGGGTTAGTGTTAGGGTTAGGGATATGTTTAGGGTTAGGGTTAGGGTTAGGTTCGGTTTAGGGTAAGGGTAAGGATTAGGGGTAAGGTTAGGGTTAGGGATAGGGTTAGGGTTAGGGTTAGGGTTAGGCTTAGGATTAGGTTTAGGGTTAGGGAAAGGGTAATTGTTAGGTTTAGGGTTACAGTTATGGTTAGCATTAAGGTTAGGGTTAGGGTTAGGGTGAGGGTAAGGTTTTGGGTTAGGGTTAAGGTTAGGGTAAGTGTAAGGT
>JANJXV010000763.1:147500-160000 GCA_024803745.1 Megascapheus bottae
GGGTAAGGGTTAGGGTTTAGGTTAGAGTTATGGGTTAGGGATAGGGTTAGGCTAAGGGTAAGGTTTATGGTTAGGGTTATGGTTGGGGGTTAGGGTTAGTGTTAGGGTTAAGGTAAGGGTAAGTGTTAGGGTCAGGGTTAGGGTTAGGGTTAGGTTTAGCGTAAGTGTAAGGTTTAGGGTTAGGGTTATGTTTAGGTTCAGGGTAAGGGTAAGTATTAGGGTAGGTTTGGGTTAGGTTTGGTTTTGGATTGGGTTAGGGTTAAGGTGAGCCTTAGGGAAAGGGTAAGGGTTACGTTTAAGGTCAGTATTAGGGTTAGGGTAAGAGTTAGGGTCAGGGTTAGGATTAGGGCTAGGGGTTAGGGTTAGGGTTAGGGTTAGGGTATGGGTAACGTTTAGGGTTAGGGTTAGGGTTAGGGGTTAGGGTTAGTGTTAGGGTTAGGGTTAAGTTAATGGTTAGGGTTAGGATTAGGGTTAGGTTTGGGGTAAGGGTAATGTTTAGGGTTAGGGTTAGGGTTAGGGTAAGGGTAAGGGTTAGGGTTAGGGTTTGGGTTAGGGTTAGGATTAGGGTTAGGGTAAGGGTAAGGGATAGGGTTAGGGTTAGGGTTAGCAATAAGGTTAGGGTTAGGGTTACGATAAGTGTAATGGTTAGGGTTAGGGTTAGGGGTTAGGATTAAGGTTAGGGTTAGGGTTAAGGTAAGGGTAAGGGTAAGGGTTAGGGTTAAGGTTAGGGTTAGGGTTAGGTTTAGTGTTAGGGTAAAGGTAAGTGTTAGGGTTAGAGTTAGGGATACGTTTAGGGTTAAGGTTACTCTTAGGGTTCGGGTTAGGGTAAGTGTAAGGGTTAGGGTTAAGGTTAGGGTTAGGGAAAGTGTAAGGGTTAAGGTTGGGGTTAGGATTAGGGTTAGGGTTAGGGAAAGGGTTAGGGATAGGGTTAGGGTTAGGGTTAGCATTAAGGTTAGGGTTAGGGTTAGGGTAAAGTTAAGGGTTAGGGTTAGGGTTAGGGTTACGGTTAGGGTAAGGGTAAGGGTTAGGGTTAGGGTTAGGGTTAGGTTTAGGGTTAGGGTTAGGGTAAGGGTAAGGGTTAGGGTTAGGGTTAGTGTTAAGGTTAGGGTTAAGGTTAGGGTTAGGGTTAGGGTAAGGGTTAGGTTAGGGGTAGGATTAGAGTTAGGGGTTAGGGTTAGGGTTAGGGTTAGGGTTAAGGTAATGGTTAAGGTTAGGGTTAGGGTTAGCGTTAGGTTTAGGGTAAGGATAATGTTTAGGGTTAGGGTTAGGGTTAGGGTAAGGGTAAGGTAAGTGTAAGGTTTAGCGTTAGATTTAGGGTTAGGGGTTATTGTTAGGGTTAGGGTTAGGGTTAAGGTAATGGTTAAGGTTAGGGTTAGGGTTAGCGTTAGGTTTAGGGTAAGGATAATGTTTAGGGTTAGGTTAAGGGTAAGGGTTAGGGTTTTAAAAGGGTTTGGGTTAGTTTTTGGGTTAGCGTTAGGGCAAGGGTAAGTGTTAGGTTTAGGTTTAGGGTTGGGGTTAAGTTTAGGGTTAGGGTTAGGTAAGGGTAAGGGTTAGTGTTAGGGTTAGGGTAAGGTTTAGGGTTAGGGTTAGGGTTAGGGTGATGGTGAGGGTTAGGTTTAGGGTTAGGGTTAGGGTTAGATTTAGGGTTAGGGTTTGGGTAAGGGTAAGTGTTTCGTTTAGGTTTAGGGTTAGGTTTAGTGTTAGGGTTAGGGTAAGGGTTAAGGTTAGTGTTAGGGTTAGGGTGAGGGTGAGGGTTAGGATTAGGATTAGGGTGAGGGTGAGGCTTAGGGTTAGGATTAGGTTTAGGGTTAGGTTTAGGGTTATGGTTAGGGTTTGGGTAAGGGTAAGTGTTACGGTTAGGTTTAGGGTTAGGGTTAGGGTTAGGATAGGGTAAGGATTAGAGTTAGGGTTAGGGTTAGGGGTTAGGGTTAGGGTTAGGGTTAGGGTTAGGGATAGGTTAAGGTTCCGGTTAGGGTCAGGGTTAGGGTTAGGGTAAGGGTAAGTCTTAGGGTTACATTTAGGGTTAAGGTTAGGGTACGGGTGAGGGTTAGGGTTAGGTTTAGGGTTACGGTAAGGCTTAGGGTTAGGTTTAGGGTAAGGGTAAGTATTACGGTTAAGGTTATTTTTAGGGTTATGGTAAGGTTAAGGTTAAAGGCTAGGGTTAGGGTTAGGGTTAGTGTTAGGTTTAGGGTTAGGGTTAGTGTCAGGTTTAGGGTTAAGGTTAGGTTTACCATTAGGGTAAGGGTTAGGGTTATGGTTAGAGTTAGGGGTTGGGATTAGTGTTAGGGGAAGGGTAAGGTTTAAGGTTAGGGTTATGGTTAGTGGTTAGGGTTAGGGTTAGGGTTAAGGTAAGGGTAAGGGTTAGAGTTAAGGTTAGGGTTAGGGTTAGGGTTAGGTTTAGGGTAAGGGTAAGTTTTAGGGTTAGGGTTAGGTTTAGGCTAAGTGTAAGTGTTAGGGTTAGGGTTTGGGTTAGGTTTGGTGTAGGATTGGGTTAGGGTTAGGGTTACGGTTAGGGTAAGGTTTAGGGTTATGGTTAGAGTTAGGGGTTAGATTTATGGTTAGGGTTAATGTTAGGGTTAGGGTTAGGGTTAAGGAAAGGTAAGGGTTAGGGTAAGGGTTAGGGTTATTGTTAGGGTTAGGGTTAAGGAAAGGGTAAGGGTTAGGGTTAGGGTTATGGTTAGGGCAAGGATTAGCGTTAGGGTTAGGGTTAGGGTAAGGTTTAGGTTTAGGTTTAGGGGTAGGGTTAACATTAAGGTTAGGTTTTGGGTTAGGGTAAGGGTAAGGGATAGGGTTAGAGTTAGGGTTAGGGCAAGACTTAGGGTTAGGGTTACTGTTAGGGTAAGGGTTAGGGTTAGGGTTAGGGTTAGCAATAAGTTTAGGGTTAGGGTTAGGGTAAGTGTAAGGGTTAGGGTTAGGGTTAGAGTTAGGGGTTAGGGCTAAGGTTAGGGTTAGGGTTAAGGTAAGGGTAAGGGTTAAGTTTAGGGTTAGGGTTAGGGTAAGGGTAAGGGTTAGGGTTAGGGTTCGGGTTAGGCTTAGGTTTAGGGTAAGGGTAAGGGTTAGTGTTAGGGTTAGGAATATGTTTAGGGTTAGGGTTACGGTTAGGTTTAGGGTTACGGTAAGGGTAAGGATTGGGGATAAGGTTAGGGTTAGGAAAAGGGTAAGGTTTAGGGTTAGGCTTAGGATTAGGTTTAGGGTTAGGGAAAGGGTAATTGTTAGGGTTAGGGTTACGGTTAGGGTTAGCATTAAGGTTAGGGTTAGGGTTAGGGTGAGGGTAAGTGTTTGGGTTAGGGTTAGGGTTAGGGTAAGGGTAAGGGTTAGGGTTAGGGTTATGGTTAGGTTTAGGTTTAGGGTTAGGGTTAGGGTAAGGGTAAGGGTAGGGTTAGGGTTAGAGTTAGGCTTAGGGTTAAGATTAGGGTTAGGGTTAGGGTTAGGGTAAGGGTAAGGGTTAGGGTTAGGATTATGGTTAGGGGTTAGGGTTAGGGTTCGGGTTAGGGTAAGGGTAAGGTTTAGGGTTAGGGTTAGGGTTAGGGGTTAAGGTTAAGGTTAGGGTTAGGGTTAAGGTAATGGTTAGGGTTAGGGTTAGGGTTAGGTTTAGGGTAAGGGTATTGTTTAGGGTTAAGGTTAGGGTTAGGGTCAGGGTAAGGTAAGGATAAGGGTTAGGATTAGGGTTAGGGTTAGGGTTAGGATTAGGTTTAGGGTAAGGGTAAGCGTTAGGGTGAGGGTGAGGGTAAGGGTTAGGGTTAGTTTTATGGTTAGTGGGTAGGCTTAGTGTAAGGGTTAGGGTTTGGTTTAGGGTTAGGGTTAGGGTAAGGTAAGGGTTAGGGTGAGGGTTAGGGTTAGGTTTAGGGTTAGGGTTAGGGTAAGGGTAAAGGTTAGGGTTAGCGTTAGGGTTACAGTTAGGGTTAGGTGTAAGTTTAGGGGTAATGTTAGGGTTAGGGTTAGGTTTAGGGTTAAGTTTAGGGTTAGGATAAGGGTAAGTGTTAGGGTTAGGGTTAGGGTTAGGGGTTAGGGTTAGGGTTAATGTAAGTGTTAAGGTAAGGGTTAGGGTTAGGTTTAGTGTTAGGGTAAGGATTAGGGTTAGGGTTAGGGTTAGGGTAAGGTTTAGGGTTAGGGTTAGGGGTAGGGTTAACATTAAGGTTAGATTTTGGGTTAGGGTAAGGGTAAGGGTTAGGGTTAGGGTAAGGTTTAGGGTTAGGGTTAGCAATAAGGTTAGGTTTAGGGTTAGGGTAAGTGTAAGGGTAAGGGTTAGGGTTAGGGGTTAGGGTTAAGGTTAGAGTTAGGGTTAAGGTATGGGTAAGGGTTAGGCTTAGGGTTAGCGTTAGGGTAAGGGTAAGGGTTAGGGTTAGCGTTATTGTTAGGGTTAGGTTTAGGGTTAGGGTAAGGGTAAGGGTTAGGGTTAGGGTTAGGGATATGTTTAGGGTTAGGGTTAGGGTTAGGGTTAGGATAAGGGTAAGGGTTAGGGTTAAATTTAGGGTTGGGGTTAGCGTTAGGGTAAGGGTTAGGGTTAGGGTAAGGTTTAGGGTTAGGGTTAGGGATAGGTTTCAGTTTAGGGTTATGGTAAGCGTAATTGTTATGGTTAGGGTTAGGGTTAGGGTTAGGGTTATGGTAGGGTAAGAGTTAGGGTTAGGTTCAGGGTAAGGTTTAGCGTGAGGGGAAGTGTAAGGGTTAGGGTTAGGGTAAGGGTAATGGTTAGGGTTAGGTTTAGGCTTCGTGTGAAGTTTAGGGTTAGTGTTAGGCTTTGGGTAAGGGTAAGTGTTAGTGTTAAGATTAGGATTACGGTGAGGGTTAGGATTAGGGATAGGGTAACGGTAAGGGTTAGGGTTGGGGTTAGGGTAAGTTTTAGAGTTAGGGTTAGGGTTAGTGGTTAGGGTAAGTGTTAGGGTTGGGTTAGGGGTAGGGGTAGGGTTAATATTAAGGTTAGGTTTTGGGTTAGGGTAAGGGTAAGTGTTAGGGTTAGGGTTAGGGTTAGGTTTAGGATAAGGGTAAGGGTTTGGGTTAGGGTTAGGTTTAGGGTTATGGTTAGTGTAAGGGTAAGGGTTAGGGTTAGAGTTAGGTTTAGGTTTAGGGTTAGGTTTAGAGTAAGGGTAAGAGTTAGGGTTAGGGTTAGGGTTGGGTTTAGGGGTTGGGGTTTGGATTAGGATTAGGGTTAGGGTTAGGGTTAGGGTAAGGTAAGTCTTAGGGTTAGGGTTAGGGTTAGGGTTAGGGTTAGGGTAAGGGTAAAGGTTAGGGTTAGGGTTAGGGTAAGGTTTAGGGTTAGGGTTAGGGTTAATGGGTAGGGTTAGTGTAAGGGTTAGGGTTAGGTTTAGGGTTAGGGTTAGGGTAAGGTAAGGGTTAGGGTGAGGGTTAGGGTTAGGTTTAGGGTTAGGGTTAGGGTAAGGATAAGGGTTAAGGTTAGCGTTATGGTTAGAGTTAGGGTTAGGTATAACTTTAGGGTTACGGTTAGGGTTAGGGTTAGGTTTAGGGTTAAGTTTAGGGTTAGGATAAGGGTAAGTGTTAGGGTTAGGGTTAGGGTTAGGGTTAGGGTTAGGGGTTAGGGTTAGGGTTAATGTTAGGGTTAGGGTTACGGTTAAGGAAAGGGTAAGTGTTAAGGTAAGGGTTAGGGTTAGGTTTAGTGTTAGAGTAAGGATTAGGGTTAGGGTTACGGTTAGGGTAAGGTTTAGGGTTAGGGTTAGGGTTAGGGTTAGGGTTAAGGTAAGGGTAAGGGTTAGGTTTAGGGTTAGCGTTAGGTTAAGTGTAAGGGTAAGGGTTAGGGTTAGGATTAGCAATAATGTTTGGGTTAGGGTTAGGCTTAGGGTTAGGGTTAGGGTTAGGGGTTAGGGTTAAGGTTAGGATAAGGTTAAGGGTTAGGGTTAAGGTTAGGGTTAGGGTTAGCGTTAGGGTAAGGGTTAGGGTTAGGGTAAGGGTTAGGGTTAGGGTTAGGGTTAGCGTTAGGGTAAGGGTAGGGTTAGGGTTAGGGTTATTGTTAGAGTTAGGTTTAGGGTTAGGGTAAGGGTAAGGGTTAGGATAAGTTTAAGGGTTAGAGTTTAGGTTAGGGTTAGGGTTAGCGTTAGGGTAAGGGTTAGGGTTAGGGTAAGGGTTAGGGTTAGGGTTACGGTTAGGGTTAGGGTTATGGTAGGGTAATGGTTAGGGTTAGGTTCAGGGTAAGGATTAGCATGAGGGTAAGTGTAAGAGTTAGGGTTAGGGTTAGGGTTAGGGTAAGGGTAATTGTTAGGGTTAGGGTTAGGGTTCGTGTGAAGTTTAGGGTTAGGGTTAGGCTTTGGTTAAGGTCAGTGTTAGTGTTAAGGTTAGGATTAGGGTTAGGGGTAGGATTAGGGATAGGGTAAGGGTAAGGATTAGGGTTGGGGTTAGGGTAAGGTTTAGGGTTAGGGTTAGGGTTCGTGGTTAGGGTAAGTGTTAGGGTTAGGGTTAGATTTAGGTTTAGGATAAGAGTAAGGTTTTGGGTTAGGGTTAGGTTTAGGGTTACGGTTAGGGTAAGGGTAAGGGTTAGGGTTAGGTTTAGGTTTAGGTTTAGGTTTAGGGTTAGGTTTAGAGTAAGGGTAAGGGTTAGGGTTAGGGTTAGGGTTGGGTTTAGGGGTAGGGGTTTGGATTAGGATTAGTGTTAGGTTTAGGGTTTAGGGTTAGGGTTAGAGTTAGGGGTTGGGGTTAGGGTTAGGGTTAGGATTAAGGTAAGGGTAGGGGTTAGGGTTAGGGTAAAGGTTAGGGTTAGGGTTAGGGTGAGGGTTAGGGTAAGGGTTAGGGATAGGGTAAGTGTTAGCATTAAGGTTAGGGTTAGATTTAGGGTAAGTGAAAGGGTTAGGTTTAGGGTTATGGTTAGGTTTAAGGTTAAGGTAAGGGTTAGGGTTAGGATTGGGGTTAGGGTTAGGATTAGGGTAAGGGTAAGGATTAGGATTAGTTTATGGTAAGGGTTAGGGTTAGGGTAAGGGTTAGGGTTAGGGTTAAGTTCAGGTTTGGGGTTAAGGTTATGGTAAGGGTTAGGGTTAGGGTTGGGGTTAGGGTTAGGATTAGGGTAAGGGTAAGGATTAGGGTTAGTTTAGGGTAAGGGTTAGGGTTAGGGAAAGGGTTAGGGTTAGGGTTAAGTTCAGGTTTGGGGTTAAGGTTAGGGTAAGGGTTAGGGTTAGTTTAGTGTAAGGGTTAGGGTTAGCGTTAGGGTTAGGTTTAGGGTTAGAGTTAGGGTAAGGGTAAGGGTTAGGGTTAGGGTTTGTTTTAGGTTTGGGGTTAAGGTTAGGGTTAGGGTTAGGGTAATGGTAAAGGTTAGGTTTAGGGTTATTGTTAGGGTTAGGGTTAGGGTTAGGGTAAGGTTTAGGGTTAGGGTTAGGTGTAGGGATAACATTAAGGTTAGGTTTTGGGTTAGGGTAAGGATAAGGGTTAAGGTTAGAATTAGGGTTAGGGCAAGCATTAGGGTTAGGGTTAGGGTAAGGGTTAGGGTTAGGGTTAGGGTTAGCAATAAGTTTAGGGTTAGGGTCAGGGTAAGTGTAAGGGTTAGGGTTAGGATTAGGGGTTAGGGTTAAGGTTAGGGTTAGGGTTAGGGTGAAGGTAAGAGTAAGGGTTAGGGTTAGGGTTAGGGTTAGGGTAAGGATAAGCGTTAGAGTTAGTGTTATTGTTAGGGTTAGGTTTAAGGTTAGGGTAAGGGTTAGGGTTAGGGTTAGGGTTAGGGTAAGCGTAAGGGTTGGGTTAGAGTTAGGGTTAGGTTAGGGTAAGGGTTAGGGTTAGGTTCAGGGTAAGGTTTATCGTGAGGGTAAGGGTAAAGGTTAGGGTTAGGGTTAGGGTAAGGGTAATGGTTAGGATTAGGGTTAGGGTTAGGGTGAAGGTTAGGCTTAGGGTTAGGGTTTGGGTAAGGGTAATGTTAGTGTTAAGGTTAGGGTTAGGGTTAGGGTTAGGATTAGGTTTAGAATAAGGGTAAGGGTTAGGGTTAGGATTAGGGTTAGGTTTAGGTTTACGGTTAGGGTAAGGGTAAGTGTTAGGGTTAGGGTTAGGGTTAGGTTTAGGGTTAGGTTTAGAGTAAGGGTAAGGGTTAAGGTTAGAGTTAGGGTTGGGGTTACGGTTAGGGGTTTGGGTTAGGGTTAGGGTTAAGTTTAGGGGTTAGGGTTAGGGTTAGAGTTAGGGGTTAGGGTTAGGGTTAGAGTTAGGGGTTAGGGTTTGTGTTAGGGTTAGGATTAAGGTAAGGGTATGGGTTAGCGTTAGGGCTAGGTTAAAGGTTAGGGTTAGGGTGAGGGTTAGGATAAAGATTAGGGTTAGGTTAAGTGTTAGCATTAAGGTTAGGGTTAGGGTTAGGGTAAGGGTAAGGCTTAGGTTTAGGGTTAGGGTTAGGGTTAAGTTTAGGGTAAGGGTTAGGGGTAAGGTTGGGGTTAGGGTTAGGATTAGGGTAAGGGTAAGGGTAAGCGTTAGTTTAGTGTAAGGTTTAGGGTTAGGGTTAGGTTTAGGGTTAGAATTAGGGTAAGGGTAAGGGTAAGGGTTATGGTTAGGGTTAGGGTTAGGGTTAGGTTCAGGGTTGGGGTTAAGGTTAGGGTAAGTGTTAGGGTTAGGTTTGGGGTTAGGTTTAGGATTAGGGTAAGGGTAAGGGTTAGGGTTAGTTTAGGGTAAGGTTTAGGGTTAGGGTTAGGGTTTGGTTTAGGGTAAGAGTTAGGGTAAGGGTAAGGGTTAAGGTTAGGGTCAGGGTTAGGTTTAGGTTTAGGGTTAAGGTTATTGTTAGGATTACAGTTAGGGTTAGGGTCAGGGTTAGGGATAGGATTAGGGTTAGGGTCAGGGTTAGGGTAAGGTTTAGGGTTAGGGTTAGGTGTAGGGTTAACATTAAGGTTAGGTTTTGGGTTAGGGTAAGGGTAAGGGTTAGGGTTAGAGTTAGGGTTAGGGCAAGCATTAGGGTTAGGGTTAGGGTTAGGGTAAGGGGAGCGATTAGAGTTAGGGTTAGCAATAAGGTTAGGGTTAGGGTTAGGGTAAGTGTAAGGGTTAGGGTTAGTGTGATGGTTAGGGTTAAGGTAAGGGTAAGGGTTAGCGTTAGGGTTAGGGTTAGGGTAAGGGTGAGGGTTAGAGTTAGGGTTATTTTTAGGGTTAGGTTTAGGTTTAGGGTAAGGGTAAGGGTTAGGGTTAGGATTAGGTATATGTTTAGGGTTAGGGTTCTGGTTAGGGTTAGGATAAGGGTAAGGGTTAGGTTTAAGGTTAGGGTTAGGGTTAGGGTAAGAGTTAGGGTTAGGGTAAGGGTTAGGGTTAGGGTTAGGGTTAGGTTTAGGGTTAGGGTTAGGGTTAGGGTAAGGGTTAGGGTTAGGGTTAGGGTTGGAGTTAGGGTTAGGGTAAGAATAAGGGTTAGGGTTAGGGTTAGGGTTAGGGTTAGGGTAAGAGTTAGGGTTAGGGTAAGAGTTAGGGTTAGGGTTAGGGTTAGTGTTAGGGTTAGGTTTGGGGTTAGCGTTAGGTAAGGGTATGGTTTAGGCTTAGGGTTAGGGGTAGGGTTAATGTTAGGATTAGGTTTAGGGTAAGAGAAAGGGTTAGGGTTAGGGTTAGTGTTAGGGTTAGGGTTAAGGTTAGGGTTAGGGTTAGGGGAAGGGTAAGGGTAAGGGTTAGGTTTAGGGTTAGGGTTAGGGTTAGGCGTTAGGGTTGGGGTTAGGCTTAGAGTAAGGGTAAGGTTTAAGGTTAGGGTTTTGGTTAGTGGTTTGGGTTATGTTTATGGTTAGGGTCAAGGTAATGGTTAGGGTTGGGGTTAGGGATATGTTTAGGGTAAGGGTAATGGTAAGATTTAGGGTTAGGGTTAGTATTAGGGTTAGGGTAAGGGAAAGGGTTATGGTTATGGTTAGGGTTAGGGTAAAAGTAAGGGTTAGCGTTACGGTTAGGGTTAAGTTTAGGGTTAGGATTAGTGTTAGGTTTAGGGTAAGTGTAAGGGTTAGGGTTAGGGTTAGGGTAAGGGTTAGGGTTAGAGTAAGGGTTAGTATTTGTAAGAGGGTTAGGGTTTGGGTTAGGGTTAGGGTAGGCTAAGGGTTAGGTTTAGGTTTAGGGTTGGGGTTAAGTTTAGGGTTAGAGTTAGGGTAAGGGTAAGGGTTAGACTTACGGTTAGGGTTAGGGTAAGGGTTAGTGTTAGGGTTAGGGTGAGGGTGAGGGTTAGGTTTAGGGTTAGGATTAGGGTTAGGTTTATGGTTAGGGTTAGGGTTTGTGTAAGGGTAAGTGTTACGGTTAGGTTTAGGGTTAGTGTTAGGGTTAGGACAAGGGTAAGGGTTATGGTTAGGGTTAGGGTTAGGGGTTAGGATTAGGGTTAGGGATAGGTTAAGGTTAGGGTTCGGGTTCAGGTTTAGGTTAGGGTTAGGGTAAGTGTAAGTGTTAGTGTTAGGGTTAGTGTTGAGGTTAGAGTAAGGGTAAGGGTTAGGGTTAGGGTTAGGGTAAGGTTTAGGGTTAGGGTTAGGGTAAGTGTAAGTGTTAGGGTAGGGTTAGGGTTAGGATTATGGTTAGATTAAGGTTAACGGTTAGGGTTAGGGTTAGGGTTAGTGTTAGGTTTAGGGTTAGGGTTTCGGTTAGTTTTAGGTTTAGGGTTAAGTTTAGGGTTACGGTTAGGGTAAAGGTTAGGGTTATGGTTAGAGATAGGGGTTAGGGTTAAGGTTAGGGTAAGGGTAAGGTTTATGGTTTGGGTTATGGTTAGGGGTAAGGGTTAGGGTTAGGGTTAAGGTAAGGGTAAGGGTTAGGGTTAGGGTTAGGGTTAGGATTACGTTTGGGGTATGGGTCAGTTTTAGGGTTAGGGTTAGGTTTAGGTTTAGGGTAAGGGTAAGTGTTAGGGTTAGAGTTTGGGTTAGGTTTTGTTTAGGATTGGGTTAGGGTTAAGGTTAGGGTTAGGGACAGGGTAAGTGTTAGGGTTAGGGTTAGGATTAGGGTTAGGGTTAGGGAAAGAGTAAGGGTTAGGGTTAGGGTTAGGGTTAGGGTTATGTTTAGATTAAGGTTAAGGGTTAGGGTTAGGGTTAGTGTTAGGTTTAGGGTTAGCGTTAAGGTTAGTGTTAGGTTTAGGGTTAAGTTTAGGGTTACGTTTAGGGTAAGGGTTAGGGTTATGGTTAGAGATAGGGGTTAGGGTTAGGGTTAGGGTAAGGGTAAGGTTTATGGTTTGGGTTATGGTTAAGGGTAAGGGTTAGGGTTAGGGTTAAGGTAAGCGTAAGATTTAGGGTTAGGGTTAGGATTAGGTTTGGGGTATGGGTCAGTTTTAGGGTTAGGGTTAGATTTAGGTTTAAGGTAAGGGTAAGTGTTAGGGTTAGAGTTTGGGTTAGGTTTGGTTTAGGATTGGGTTAGGGTTAAGGTTAGGGTTAGGGACAGGGTAAGGGATAGGGTTAGGGTTAGGATTAGGGTTAGCATTAAGGTTAGGGTTAGGGTTAGGGTAAGGGTAAAGGTTTGGTAAGGGTTAGGGTTAGGGTAAGGGTAAGGGTTAGGGTTAGGGTTAGGATTAGGTTTAGGGTTAGGGTAAGGGTAAGGGTAAGGGTTGGGGTTAGTGTTAGGGTTAGGGTTAAGGTTAGGGTTAGGGTTAGGTTAAGGGTAAGGGTTAGGGTTAATATTAGGGGTAGGTGTTAGGGTTAGGGTTAGGGTAAGGGTAAGGTTTAGGGTTAGGGTTAGGGTTAGGGGTTAGGGTTCGGGTTATGGTTAGGGTTAAGGTAATGGTTAGGGTTTGGGATAGGGTTAGGTTTAGGGTAAGGGTAATGTTTAGGGTTAGGGTTAGGGTTAGGATAACAGTAAGGGTTAGGGTTAGGGTTAGGGTAAGGATAAGGGTTAGGGTTAGGTTTAGGGTAAGGGTTAGGGTTAGGGTTAGGGTTAGAGTTAGGGTTAGGGTAAGGGTAAGGGTTAGGGTTAGGTTTAGAGTTACGGTTAGGTTTAAGGTTAGGGTTAGAGTTAGGGTTAGGTTTAGGGTTAAGTTTAGAGTTAGGGAAACGTTAAGTGTTAGGGTTAGGGTTAGGGTTAGGGGTTAGTGTTAGGGTTAATGTTAGGGTTAGGGTTAGGGTTAGGGTTAGGTTAAGGAAAGGGTAAGGGTTAGGGTAAGGGTTAGGGTTAGGGTTAGGGTTAGGGTTAGGGGTTAGTAATAGGGTTAGTGTTAGGGTTAGGGTTAGGGTTTGGTTTAAGGAAAGGGTAAGGGTTAGGGTAAGGGTTAAGGCTAGGGTTAGGGTTAGGGTTAACGTTAGGGTTAGGGTTAGGGTTAGGGTTAAGGAAAGGGTAAGGGTTAGGTTAAGGGTTAGGGTTAGGGTTAGGGTTAGGGCAAGGATTAGGTTTAGGGTTAGGGTAAGGTTTAGGGTTAGGTTTAGGGGTAGAGTTAACATTAAAGTTAGGTTTTGGGTTAGGGTAAGGGTTAGGGTTAGAGTTAGGGTTCGCGCTAGCACTAGGGTTAGGGTTAGGGTTAGGGTAAGGGTTAGGGTTAGGGTTAGCAATAAGGTTAGGGTTAGGGTTAGGGTAAGTGTAAGGGTAAGGTTTAGGGTTAGGGTTAGGGGTTAGGGTTAAGGTTAGGGTTAGGTTTAATTTAAGGGTAAGGGTTAGGATTAGGGTTAGGGTTAGGACAA
>JANJXV010000763.1:167500-177500 GCA_024803745.1 Megascapheus bottae
TAGGGTTTGTGTAAGAGTTAGTGTTAGTTTCACTGTTAGGGTTAGGGTTAAGTTAGGGTTAGGGTTAGGGTAAGGGTAAGGGTTAGGATTAGGTTTATGGTTAGGGTTAGGGGTTAGGGTTAGGTTATGGTTAGGTTTAGGGTTAGGGTAAGGGTAAGGTTTAGGATTAGGGTTAGGGTTAGGGTAAGGGTAAGTGTTAGGGTTAAGGTTAGGTTTAGGGTTAGGTTTAGGGATAGGGTTAGGGTAAGGGTTAGGGTTAGGGTAAGGGGTAGGTTTAGCGTTAGGTTTAGGTTTAGGGTTATGGTTAGGGTAAGGGTTACGTTAGGGTTAGGGTTGCGGTTAGGGTTAGGTTTAGGATTAGGGTAGGGGTAAGGGTTATGGTTAGGGTTAGGGTTAGGTTTAGGGTAAGGGTAAGGGTTAGGGTTAGGGTTAGGGTTAGGGTTCAGTTTAGGGTTAGGGTTAGGGTAAGGGAAAGTGTTAGGGTTAGGGTTAGGGTTTGTCTTGAAGTTAGGTTAAGGGTAAGGGATAGGGTTAGGATTAGTGTTAGGGTTAGGGTAAAGGTTAGGGTTAGGGTTAGGGTTAGGGTTAGGGTTAGGGTTAGGGCAACGGTAAGGGTTAGGGTTACGGATAGGGTTAGTGTTAGGGATAGCGTTAGGTTAAGGCATAGGGTTAGGTAAGGGTTAGGTTTAGGGTTAGGGTTTGGTTTAGGGTTAGGGTTAGGGTAAGGGTTAGGGTTAGGGTTAGGGTAGGGGTTAGGGTTGGGGTTAGGGTTAGGGAAAGGGTAAGGGTTAGTGATAGGGTTAGTGTTAGGGTTAGGCTAAGGGTTAGGGTTAGGGTTAGTGTAAGTGTTAGTGTTAGGGTTAGGGTTAGCATTAAGCTTAGGGTTAGGGTTAGGGTAAGGGTAAGGTTTAGAGTTATTGTTAGGGTTAGGGTTAGGGTTGGGGGTTAGGGTTAGGGTTAGGGATAGGTTTAGGGTTAGGGTTAGGGTAAAGGTAACGGTTAGGGTTAGTTTTGAGGTGAGAATAAGGGTAAGGGTTAGGTTTAGGGTTATGGTTAGGGGTTACTCTTAGGGTTAGGGTTAGGGTTATGTTTGGGTTTTGAGTTAGGGTTAGGGTTAGGGTAAGGGTTAGGGTAAAGTTTATGGTTAGGGTTAGGGTGAGGGTTAGGGTAAGGGTTAGGTTTAGGGTAAGTGTTAGCATTAAGGGTAGGGTTAGGGTAAGGGTAAGGGTTAGGGTTAGGGTTAGGGTTAGGGTCTGGGGTTAGGGTTAGGGTTAGGGTTAGGTTTAGGGTTAGGGTTAGGGTAAGGGTAAGGGTTAAGGTTATGGTTAGGGTTAGGGTTGTGGTTAAGGTTAGGTTTAGGGTTAGTGATAGGGTTAGGGTAAGGGTAATTGTTAGGGATAGGGTCAGGCTTAGGGAAAGTGTTACGGTTAGGGTTAGTGTTAGGCTTAGGGATAGCATTAAGGGTTAAGGTTAGATTTAGGGTAAGGATTAGGGTTAGGGTTAGGGTTAGGGTAAGGGTTAGGGTTAGAGTACGGTTAGATTTAGCATTAAGTTTAGGGTTAGATTTAGGGTAAGGGTAAGGGTTAGGGTTAGGATTAGGGTTATGGATAGGGGTTAGGGTTAAAGTTAGGGTTAGGGTTAGTTTTAGGGTTAGGGTTAGGGTAAGGGTAAGAGTAAGAGTTAGGGTTAGGTTTACGGTTAGGGTTAGAATAAGGGTAAGGGTTAGGGTTAGGTTTAGGGTTAGGGTTAAGTTTAGGGTTAGGGTTAGGATTAGTTTTAGGGTTATGGTAAGGGTAAGGGTTAGGGTTAGGGTTAGAGTTAGGTTTAGGTTTCCGGTTAGGGTTAGGGCAAGGGTAAGAGTTAGGGTTAGGGTTAGTGTTAGGTTTGTGGTAAGGGTTAGGGTTAGGGTTAGGGTTAGGTTCAGGGTTAGCATTAAGGTTATGTTTAGGTGTAGGGTAAGGGTAAGGGTTAGGGTTAGGGTTACGGTAAGGGTAAGGGTTATGGTTAGGGTTAGGGGTAGGGTTACAGTGAGGTTTATGTTTAGGGTTAGGGTAAGGGAAAGGGTTAGGGTAGTGATAGGGGTTAGGGTTAGGGTTAGGGTTAGGGTTATCATTAAGGTTAGGGTGAGGGTTAGGGTTAGGGTTAGGGTAAGGGTAAGGGTTAGGGTTAGGGTTAGTGTTATGGTTAGGGTTAGGGTAAGGGTTAGGGTTACAGTAAGAGTTAGGGTTAGGGTTAGGGTTAGAGTTAGGGTTAGAGTTAGGGTAAGGGTTAGGGTTAGGGTGAGGGTAAGGGTTATGGTAGGGGTTAGGGTTAGGGTAAGTGTTAGGGTTAGGCGTTCGGGTTAGGGTTATGGTTAGGGTAAGGTTAGGGTTAGGGTTTGGGTTAGATTTAGGGTTTGGGTTAGGGTTAGTGTAAGAGTTGCTGTTAGGGTTTTTGTTAGGGTTAGGGTTAAGTTAGGGTTAGGGTTAGGGTAAGGGCAAGGGTTAGGGTTAGGGTTATGGTTATGGTTAGGGGTTAGGGTTAGGGTTAGGGTTAGGGTTAGGTTTAGGGTTAGGGTAAGGGTAAGCTTTAGGATTAGGGTTAGGGTTAGGGGTTAGGGTTAGGGTTAGGGTTAAGGTAAGGGTAATTGTTAGGTTTAGGTTTAGGGTTAGAGTTAGGGTAAGCGTTAGGGTTAGTTTTAGGTAAGAGTAAGGATTAGGGAAAGGGTTAGGATTAGGGTTAGGTGTAGGGTAAGGGTAAGTGTTAGGGTTAAGGTAGGGTAATGGATAGGGTTAGATTCAGGGTAAGGTTTATCGTGAAGTTAAGAGTAAGGGTTAGGGTTAGGGTTAGGGTAAGGGTAATGGTTAGGGTTAGGGTTAGGGTTAGGGTGAAGGTTAGGGTTATGGTTAGGGTTAGGGTAAGGGTAAGTGTTAGTAGTAAGGTTAGGGTTAGGGTTATGGTTAGGATTAGGGATAGGGTAAGGGTAAGGGATAGGGTTGGGGTTAGGGTAAGTGTTAGGGTTAGTGTTAGGGTTAGTGGTTAGAGTAAATGTTAGGGTTAGGGTTAGGTTTAGGGGTAGGGTTAACATTAAGGTTAGGTTTTGGGTTAGGGTAAGTGTAAGTGTTAGGGTTAGGGTTAGGGTTATGTTTAGGATAAGGGTAAGGGTAAGGGTTAGGGTTAGGGTTAGTTTTAGGGTTAGGGTTAGAGTAAGGGTAAGGTTTAGGGTTAGGTTTACGGTGAGGTTTAGGGTTAGTGTTAGAGTAAGGGTAAGGGTTAGGGTTAGGGTTGGGGTTAGTGGTTAGGGTAAGTGTTAGGGTTAGGGTTAGGGTTAGGGGTAGGGTTAACATTAAGGTTAGGTTTCGGGTTAGGGTAAGAGTAAGTGTTAGGGTTAGGGTTAGGGTTAGGTTTAGGATAAGGGTAAGGGTTAGGGTTAGGGTTAGGGTAAGGGTAAGGGTTAGGGTTAGGGTTAGGGTTAAGGGTTAGGGTTAGTGTTAGGGTTAGGTTTAGGGTTAGGTTTAGGGGTAGGTTAAGGGTACGGTTTAGGGTTACGGTTAGGGTTAGGGTTAGGGAAAGGGTAAGGGTTAGTGTTAGGGTTAGGGTAAGGGTTAGGGTTACGGTTAGGGTTACGGTTAGTGTTAGGCTTAGGGATAGCATTAAGGGTTAAGGTTAGGTTTAGGGTAAGGATTAGGGTTAGGGTTAGGGTTAGGGTTAGATTACGGTTAGGTTTAGCATTAAGTTTAGGGTTAGATTTAGTGTAAGGGTAAGGGTTAGGGTTAGGATTAGGGTTATGGATAGGGGTTAGGGTTAAGGTTAGGGTTAGGGTTAGATTTAGGGTTACGGTTAGGGTAAGGGTAAGGGTAAGAGTTAGGGTTAGGTTTACGGTTAGGGTTAGAATAAGGGTAAGGGTTAGGGTTAGGATTAGGGTTAAGTTTAGGGTTAGGGTTAGGATTAGTTTTAGGGTTATGGTAAGGGTAAGGGTTAGGGTTAGGGTTAGGGGTAGGGTTAGGGTGAGGTTTCCGGTTAGGGTTAGGGCAAGGGTAAGAGTTAGGGTTAGGGTTAGTGTTAGGTTTGGGGTAAGGGTTAGGGTTAGGGTAAGGGTTAGGGTTAGGATTAGGGTTAGGGTTAGAGTTAGGATAAGGGTATGGGTTAGGGTTAGGTTTACGGTAAGGGTAAGGGTTAGGGTTAGGGTTAGGGGTAGGGTTAGGGTGAGGTTTATGGTTAGGGTTAGGGTAAGGGAAAGGGTTAGGGTTAGTGTTAGTGTTAGGGTAACGGTTAGGGTTAGTGATAGGGGTTAGGGTTATGGTTAGGTTTATCATTAAGGTTAGGGTGAGGGTTAGGGTTAGGGTTAGGGTTAGGGAAAGGGTAATCGTTAGGGTTAGGGTAAGGGTAAAGTTAAGGGTTAGGGTTAGGGGTAGGGGTAGGGTTAAGGTTAGGTTTAGGGTAAGGATTAGGGTTAGGGTTAGGGTAAGGATTAGGGTTAGAGTACGGTTAGGTTTAGCATTAAGTTTAGGGTTAGATTTAGGGTAAGGCTAAGGGTTAGGGTTAGGATTAGGGTTAGGGTTAGGGTAAGGGTTAGGGTTAGGGTAAGGGTTAGGGTTAGGGTTAGGGTTAGGGTTAGAGTTAGGGTAAGGGTTAGGGTTAGGGTAAGGATTAGGGTTAGTGTTAGGGTTAGGGTAAGGGTTAGGGTTACGGTTAGGGTTACGGTTAGCATTAAGGTTAGGGTTAGGGTTATGGTAAGGGAAAGGGTTAGGGTTAGATTTAGGGTTAGGGATTGGTTTAGTGTAAGGGTAACGGTTAGGGTTAGGGTTAGGGTTAGGGTAAGGGTTAGGGTTAGGGTTAGGGTTAGGCTAAGGGATAGGGTTAGGTTTAGGGTTAGGGTAAGGGTTAGCGTTAGGGTTAGGGTCAGAGTTAGGTTTAGGGTTAGGATTACTGTAAAGGGAAAGGTTAGGGTTAGGTTTAGGGTTAGGTTTAGAGTTAGGGTAAGGGTGAGAGTTAGGGTTAGGGTTAGGGATAAGGTAAGGGTTAGGATTAGGGTTAGGGTTAGGGTTAGGGTTGGGGTAAGGGCTAGGGTTAGGCTTAGGGATAGGGTAAGGGTTAGGGTTAGGGTTAGGTTTAGAGTTAGGGTAAGGGTTAGGGTTAGGGTTAGGGATAGGGTAAGGGTTAGGGTTAGGGTAAGGGTAAGGTTTAGGGTTAGGCTTAGGTTTGGGGTTAAGGTTAGGGTTAGGGTTAGGGTAAGAGTAATGGTTAGGGTTAGGGATAGGTTTAGGGTAAGGGTTAGGGTTAGGGTTAGGGTTATCGTGAGTGTTAGGGTTAGGGTTAGGTTTAGGGTTTGGGGTTAGGGTTAGGATTAGGGTAAGGGTTTGGGGTTAGGGTTAGGGTTAGGTTTAGGTTTAGGTTTAGGGTTAGGGTAAGGGTAAGGTTTAGGGTTAGGGTTAGTGTTAGGTTTAGGGTTAGGATTAGGGTTAGGGTTAGGGTTATGGTTATGGTTTGGGGTTAGGGTTAGGGTTAGATTTAGGGTTAGGGTAAGTGTAATGTTTAGTATTAGGGTTAGGTTTACGGTTAGGTTTAGGGTAAGGGCAAGGGTTAGGTTTAAGGTTAGGTTTAGGTTTAGGGTTAGGTATATGTTAGGTATATGTTTAGGGTAAGGGTTAGGGTTATGTTAAGGGTTAGGTTTAGGTTTGGGACTATCGTAGGGGCAATGGTTAGAGTTAGGGTTAGGGTTAGGATTAGGGTAAGGGTTATCTATAGGGTTAGGGTTAGTTTTAGGGTTAGGGTTAGGGTAAGGGTTAGGGTTATAGTTAGGGTAAGGGTTAGGGTTAGGGTTAGGGAAAGGGTAATCGTTAGGGTTAGGGTTAGGGTTAGGCTAAGGATTAGGGTTAGGGTTAGGGTTACGGTTAGCATTAAGGTTATGTTTAGGGTTAGGGTAAGGGTAAGGATTAGAGTTATTTTTAGGGTTAGGGTTAGGATTGGGGGTTAGGGTAAGGTTTAGGGTTAGGGATAGATTTACGGTTAGGGTTAGGGTAAGGGTAACGGTTAGGGTTAGTTTTTAGGTTAGGATAAGGGTAAGGGTTAGGGTTAGGGTTAGGGTTAGGGGTTAGGGTTAGGGTTAGTGTTAGGTTTAGGATTTGGGTTAGGGTTAGGGTTAGGGTAGGGGTTAGGTTTAGGGTTAGGGTTAGGGTAAAGGTTAGGGTTAGGGTTAGTGTTAGGGTTAGGGTAAAGGTTATGGTTAGGGTTAGGGTGAGGGTTAGTGTAAGGGTTAGTTTAGGGTTAGTGTTAGCATTAAGGTTAGGGTTAGGGTTAGGGTAAGGTTAAGGGTTAGAGTTAGGGTTAGGGTCAGGGGTTAGGTTTAGGGTTAGGGTTAGGGTTGGGTTTAGGGTTAGGGTTAGGGTAAGGGTAAGGGTTAGGGTTAGGGTTAGGGTAAGGGTAAGGGTTAGGATTAGGGTTAGGGTTAGGGTTATGGTTAGGGTTAGGTTTAGGTTTAGGGTTAGGGTTAGGGTAAGGGTTAGGGTTAGGGTTAGGGTTAGAGTTAGGGTAAGGTTTAGGGTTAGGGTAAGGATTTGGGTTAGTGTTAGGGTTAGGGTAAGGGTTAGGGTTACGGTTAGGGTTACGGTTAGCATTAAGGTTAGGGTTAGGGTTACGGTAAGGGAAAGGGTTAGGGTTAGGTTTAGGGTTAGGGATAGGTTTAGTGTAAGGGTAAGGGTTAGGGTTAGGGTTAGGGTTAGGGTAAGGGTTAGGGTTAGGTTTAGGGTTAGGCTAAGGGATAGGGTTAGGTTTAGGGTTAGGGTAAGGGTTAGGGTTAGGGTTAGGGTCAGAGTTAGGTTTAGGGTTAGGATTACTGTAAAGGGAAAGGTTAGGGTTAGGTTTAGGTTTAGGTTTAGAGTTAGGGTAAGGGTGAGAGTTAGGGTTAGGGTTAGGGATAATGTAAGGGTTAGGATTAGGGTTAGGGTTAGGGTTAGGGTTGGGGTAAGGGTTAGGGTTAGGCTTAGGGATAGGGTAAGGGTTAGGGTTAGGGTTAGGTTTAGAGTTAGGGTAAGGGTTAGGGTTAGGGTTAGGGATAGGGTAAGGGTTAGGGTTAGGGTAAGGGTAAGGTTTAGGGTTAGTCTTAGGGTTGGGGTTAAGGTTAGGGTTAGGGTTAGGGTAAGAGTAAGGGTTACGGTTAGGGATAGGTTTAGGGTAAGGTTTAGGGTTAGGGTTAGGGTTAGGGTGAGTGTTAGGGTTAGGGTTAGGTTTAGGGTTTGGGGTTAGGTTTAGGATTAGGGTAAGGGTTAGGGGTTAGGGTTAGGGTTAGGTTTAGGTTTAGGTTTAGGGTTAGGGTTAGGGTAAGGGTAAGGGTAAGGTTTAGGGTTAGGGTTAGTGTTAGGTTTAGGGTTAGGATTAGGGTTAGGGTTAGGGTTAGGGTAAGGTTAGGGTTAGGGTTAGGGTTAGGTTTAGGGTTAGGATAGGGTTATGGTTAGGGTAAGGGTTAGGTTTAGGGTTAGGATTAGAGTTAGGTTTAGGGTTAGGGTTAGGGTAAGGGTAAGGGTTAGGGTTAGGGTTAGGGATAGGGTTAAGGTTAGTGTTAGGTTTAGGGTTAGGGTTAGGTTTAGGGTTAGGGTTAGGGTAAGGGTAAGGGTTAGGGTTAGGGTTAGTGTTAGGTTTAGGGTTAGGATTACGGTTAGGGTTAGTGTTAGTTTTAGGGATATGGTAGGGTTAAGGGTTAGGGTTAGGGTTAGGGTTAGGTTTAGGGTTATGGTTAGGGTAAGGGTTAGGTTTAGGGTTAGGATTAGGGTTAGGTTTGGGGTTAGGGTTAGGGTAAGGGTAAGGGTTAGGGTTAGGGTTAGGGATAGGTTTACGGTTAGTGTTAGGTTTAGGGTTAGGTTTAGGTTTAGCTTTAGGGTAAGGGTAAGGGTTAGGGTTAGTGTTAGGGTTTGGGAAAGGGTAAAGGTTATTGTTCGGGTTCGGGTTAGGGTAAGGATTAGGGTTAGGGTTATTTTTAGGGTAAGGTTTAGTGTTAGGGTTAGGGTTAGCATTAAGTTTATTATTAGTGTTAGGGTAAGGTTAACGGTTAGGGTTATGGTTACTGTTAGAGTTATGGATAGGGTTAGGGTTAGGGTAAGGTTAAGGGATCGGGTTAGGGTTAGGGTTAGGAGTTAGAGTTAAGTTTAGCGTTAGGTTTATGGTTAGGATTAGGGTAAGGTTTAGGGTTAGGGTTAGTGTAAGGGTAAGGTTTAGGGTTAGGGTTAGGGATAGGGTTAAGGTTAGTGTTAGGTTTAGGGTTAGAGTTAGGTTTAGGGTTAGGGTTAGGGTAAGGGTAAGGGTTAAGGTTAGGGTTAGGGTTTGGGAAAGTGTAAGGGTTAGGGTTCGGGTTAGGGTAAGGATTAGGTTTAGGGTTATTTTTATGGTAAGGTTTAGTGTTAGGGTTAGGGTTAGCATTAAGTTTAGGGTTGTGTTAGGGTAAGGTTAACGGTTAGGGTTAGGGTTACGGTTAGAGTTATGGATAGGGTTAGGGTTAGGGTAAGGTTAAGGGATAGGGTTAGGGTTAGGTTTAGGACTTAGAGTTAAGTTTAACGTTAGGATTATGGTTAGGGTTACGGTAAGGGTAAGGGTTAGGGTTAAGGTGAGGATTAGATTTAGTGTTAGGGTTAGGGTTAGGGTAAGGGTTAGGTTTAGGGTTGTGGTTAGGGTAAGGATTAGGGGAAGTGTAAGGGTTGGGGTTAGGGTTAGGGTTAGGGTTACGGTAAGGGTTCGGCTTAGGTATAGGGTTAGGATTAGGTTTGGGGTTAAGGTTAGGGTTAGCGTTAGGGTAAGGGTAAGTGTTAGGGTTAGGTCTAGGGTTAGGGTGAATCTTAGGGTTAGGGTTAGTGTTAGAGTTAGGGTAAGGGTAAGTGTTAGTGATAAGAATAGTGTAAGGGTTAGGGTTAGGGTTAGGTTTAGGGGTTAGGGTTAGGGTTAGTGTGAGGTTTAGGGTTAGGGTTAGGGTAAGGTTAAGGGTTAGGGTTAGGGTTAAGATTTGGGTTAGGTTTAGGCTAAGGGAAAGGGTTAGGGTTAGGGTTAGAGTTAGGGTTAGGTTTAAGGTTAGGGTTAGGGTTACAGAAAGGGTAATGGTTAGGGTTAGGGTTAGGGTTAGGTTTAGGGTTAGGGGTTAGGGTTACGGTTAGGGTTAGGGTAAGCTTAGGGTTAGGGTCAGGGTTAGGGTTAAGGTAAGGTTAAGTGTTAGGGTTAGGGTTAGGCTTAGGGTTAGGGTAAGGGTAAGGGTTAGGGTTAGGGTCAGGGTTAGGGTTAGGGTAAGGGTTAGGGTTAGGGTAAGGGTAAGTGTTAGGGTTAGGGTTAGGGTTAGGTTAAGGGTAAGGATTAGGTTTAGTGTTAGAGTTAGTGTTAGGGTTAGGTTTAGGGTTAGGGTTACGGTTATGGTTAGGGTTAGGGTAAGTATTAGGGTTAGGGTTAGGTTTAGGGTTAGGATTATGGTAAGGGTAATGGTTACGGTTAGGGGTTAGGGTTATGGTTAGGGTTAGGGGTTAGTGTTAGTGTTAGGTTTAGGGTTAGGGTTAGGGTAAGGGTTAGGGTTAGGGTTCGGTTTAGGGTAAGTGTTAGGGTTAGGGTTAGGGTTAGGTTTAGGGTTAGGTTTAGGGTAATGTAAGGGTTAGGGTTAGGGTTAGGTTAGGGTTAGGGGTAAGGGTTAGGGTTACCTTTAGGGTTAGGGTAAGGGTAATGTTTAGGTTTACGGTTAGGGTTAGGGGTTAGGGTTATGGCTAGGTTTAGGCTTAGGGTTAAGGGAAGTGTAAGGGTTAGGGTTAAGGTTAGGGTGAGGGTTAGGGATAGGGTAAGTGATAGTGTTAGGTTTAGGGTAAGGGTAAGGTTAGGGTTAGGGTTAGTGTTAGGGTTAGGGTTAGGTTTAGGGTTATGGTTAGGATATGGATAAGGGTTAGAGTTAGAGTTAGGGTTAGGGTTTAGGTTAGGGTAAGGGTTAGGATTAGATTTAGGGTTATGGTAAGGGTAAGGGTTAGGGTTAGGGTTAGGGTTAGGTTTAGGTTTAGGATTAGGG
>JANJXV010000763.1:182500-207500 GCA_024803745.1 Megascapheus bottae
GGGTTTGGGTAAGGGTAAGTGTTGGGTTTAGGGTTAGTGTTAGGGTTACGGTAAATGTTAGGGTTTGGTTTAGGGTTAAGGTTAGGGTTTGGATAACGGTAAGGGTTAGGGTTAGGGTTAGTGTTACGGTTAGGGGTTAGGGTTAGGGTTAGGGTTAAGGTTAGGTTTAGGGTTAGGGTTAGGATAAGGGTTAGGTTTAGGGTTAGGATTAGGGTTAGGTTTAGGGTTAGGATTAGGGTAAGGGTAAGGGTTAGTGTTAGGATTAGGGATAGGCTTAAGGTTAGGGTTAGGTTTAGGGTTAGGGTTAGGTTTAGGATTAGGGTTAGGGTAAGGGTAAGGGTTAGGGTTAGGGTTATGTTTTGGGAAAGGGTAAGGGGTAGGGTTAGGGTTAGGGTTATGGTAAGGATTAGGGTTAGGGTTAGGGTAAGGGATAGGTATAGGTTTGGGGTTAGGGTTAGGATTATTGGAAGGGGAAGGGTTAGGGTTAGGGTTAGGGTAGGGTAAGGGTTACGGTTTGGGTTAGGTTTAGGGTTAGGGTTAGAGTAAGGGTTAGGGTTAGGTTTAGGGTTAGGGTAAGGTAAGGTTTAGGTTTAGGGTTAGGGTTAGTGTTTAGGGTTAGGGCTAGGTTCAGGGTTAGGGTTAAGGCATGAGTAAGGGTTAGGGTTAAGTTTAGGGTTAGGGTTAGGTATAGGGTAAGGGATAGGGTTAGGTTTAGGGTAAGGGTAAAGTTTAGGGTTAGGGTTAGGGTTAGGGTTAGGGTTAGGGTAAGTGTTAGGGTTAGGGTTAGGGTTAGGGTTAGGGTTGTGTTTAAGTTAGGATTAGGGTATGGATAAGGGTTAGGGTTAGGATTAGGGTTAGGTTTAGGGTTAGGGTAAGGGTTAGGGTTAGATTTAGAGTAAGGATAAGGTTAAGGTTATGGTTAGGGTTAGGTTTAGTGTAAGGGTTAGGGTTAGGGTTATGGTTAAGGTAAGTGTTAGGGTTAGGGTTAGGGTTAGGTTTAGGGTTAGGTTTAGGGTAAAGGTAAGGGTAAGGGTTAGGGTTAGGGTTAGGTTACGGTTAGGGGTAAGGTGTAGGGTTATGTTTAGGGTTAGGGTAAGGATAAGGTTTAGGTTTAGGGTTAGGGTTAGGGGATAGGGTTAGGGCTAGGTTTAGGGTTAGGGTTAAGGTAAGTGTAAGGGTTAGGTTTAAGGTTAGGGTTAGTGTTAGGGATAGGGTAAGGGATAGGGTTAGGTTTAGGGAAAGTGTAAGGTTTAAGGTTAGGGTTAGGGTTAGGGTTAGGGAAGTGTTAGGGTTAGGGTTAGGGTTAGGTTTAGGGTTGGGTTTAGGGTTAGGGTTAGGGTATGGATAAGGGTTAGGGTTAGGGTTAGGGTTAGGTTTAGGGTTAGGGTAAGGGTTAGGGTTAGGGTTAGGGTTAGGGTTAGCGTAAGGTTAATGGTTAGGGTTAAGGTTAGGGTTAGGTTTGGGGTTAGGGTTAGAGTAAGTGTAGGGTTTAGGGATAGGGTTAGGGTTAGTTTTAGGGTTAGGAATAGGGTTAGGGTTAGGGTAAGGGTGAGGGTTAGGGTTAAGGTTAGGGTTAGGGTTAGGTTTAGGGTAAGGGTTAGGGTTAGGGTAAGTGTTAGGGTTAGGATTAGGGGTTAGGGTTAGGGTTAGGTTTAGGGTTATAGTAAGGGATAGGGTTAGGGTTAGGTTTAGGGTTAGTCGTAGGGTTAGGGTTAGGGTTAGGGGTTAGGTTTAGATACGGGTAAGTGTTAGGGCTAGGATTAGCTTTAGGGTTAGTCGTAGGATTAGGGTTAGGTTTAGGGGTTAGGGTTATGGTTAGGGTAAGGGTAAGGGTTAGGGTTACGGTTACGGTAAGTGTCATGGTTAGGGTTGCGGTTAAGGTAAGGGTAAGGGTTAGAATTAGGGTTATGGTTGCTGTTAGGGTTGGGGGTTAGGTTTAGATTAGGGTAAGTTTTAGGGTTAGGGATAGGTTAGGGTTAGTCGTAGAGATAGTGTTAGGGTTAGGGTTAGGATTAAGGAAAGGGTAAGGGTTAGGGTTAGGGTTAGGGTAAGGATTGGGGTTAGTCTTATGGTTAGGATAAGGGTTACGCTTAGGTTTAGGGTTAGCATTACGGTTAGGGTTACGGTTAGGGTAAGGGTAATGGTTGGGGTTAGGTTTAGGGTTAGGGTAAGGGGAAGGTTTAGGGTTAGGTTTAGGGTTAGGGTTAGGGGTTAGGGTTAGGGTTAGTGTTAGGGTTAGGGTCAGGGTTAGGGTTAGGGTTAGCGTTAGGGTTAGGGGTTAGGATTAGCGTTAGGGTTAGGGTAAGGGTAAGGGTTAGGGTTAGGGTTAAGATTAGGGGTTATGGTTAGGGTTAGGGTTAGGGAAAGGTTAGGGTTAGGGTCAGGGCTTGGGTTAGGGTAAGGGTAAGTGTTAGGGTTAGGGTTACGCTTAGGGTTAGGGTAAGGGTAAGGAGTAGGGTTAGGGTTAGGGTTAGGGTTTGGGTAAGGGTTAGGGTTAGGGTTAGGGTAAGGGTTAGGTTAACGGTAAGGGTTAGGGTTAGTTTTAGAGTTAGGTTTAGGGTTAGGTTTAGGGTTAGGGTTAGGGTTATGTTTAGGGTAAGGGTCAGTGTTAGGGTTAGGGTTAGTGATAGGGTTCGGGTAAGGGTAACGGTTAGGGTAAGGGTTAGGGTTAGGGGTTAGGGTTAGGGTTAGGTTTAGGGTTAGGGTTAGGGTTTGGGTAAGGGTTAGTGTTAGGGTTATGGTTAGGGCAAGGGTTAGGGTTAGGTTTAGGTTTAGGGTTAGGTTTAGGGTAAGGGTAAGGGTTAGGGTTAGGGTTAGGGTTAGGGTAAGGGTTAAGGTTAGGTTTAGGGTTAGGGTAAGGTAAGGTTTAGGGTTAGGGTTAGGGTTAGGGGTTAGGGTTAGGGTTAGGGTTAGGGTTAGGGTTAGGGTTAGGGTTGGGGTTAAGATTAGGGTTGGGTTTAGGGTAAGGGTAAGGGTTAGGGTTGGGGTTAGGTTTAGGGTTAGGGTTAGTGGTTAGGTTAGGGTTAGGGTTAGGTTTATAGTTAGGTTTAGGGTTAGGGTTAGGGTAACGGTTAGGTTTAGAGTTAGGATTAGCGTTAGGATTAGGGTTAGGGTGAGGATTAGGGTAAGGGTAGGGGTTAGGGTTAGGGTTAGGGATAGGGTTAAGGTTAGGGTTAGGGTTAGGGTTAGGGTTAAGGTTTGGTTTAGGGTTAGGGTAAGGGTAAGGGTTAGGGTTATGGTTACGGTTAGGGTTAAGTTTAGTGTTAGGGTTAGGGTGATGGTTAGGGTAAGGGTTAGAGTTGAGTTAGGTTTAGGGTTAGGGAAAGGGTAAGGGTTAGCGTTAGGGTTAGGGTTAGGTTTAGGGTAAGGGTTAGGTTTAGGATTAGAGTTAGGTTCAAGGTTAGCATTAAGGTTATGTTTAGGTTTAGGGTAAGGTTAAGGTTTAGGGTGAGAGTTAGAGTAAGGTTAAGGGTTAGGGTTAGGGTCAGGGTGAGGTGTGGGGTTAGGGTTAGGAAAAGGGTAAGGGTAAGGGTTAGGGTTAGTGTTAGTTTTAGGGTTAGTGTTAGGGTAAGGGTCAGGGTTAGGAATATGGGTTAGGGTTAGGGTTAGGGTTAGCATTAAGTTTAGGGTTAGGGTTAGGGTTAGGGTTTGGGAAAGGGTAAGGGTTAGGGTTAGGGTTAGTGTTAGGGTTAATGTCAGGGTAAGGGTTAGGGTTAGGGTTAGGGTAAGGGTTAGGTTTAGGGTCAGGTGTTAGGGTTAGGGTTAGGGTTACAGTGAGGGTAAGGGTTAGGTTTAGGGTAAGGGTAAAGGTTAGGGTTAGCGTTAGGGTTAGGGTAAGGTTTAGGGTAAAGGGTTAGGTTTAGGGTTAGGGTTAGGGTAAGGGTTAGGGTTAGGGTTAGGGTTAGGTTTAGGGTTCGGGTTAAGGTTAGGTTTAGGGTTAGGGTTAGGTGTTAGGGTTAGGGTTAGGGTTAGAGTTAGAGTAAGGGTTAGGGTTAGGGTTAGGGTAAGGGTAAGGGTTAGGGTAAGGGTTAGTGTTAGGGTTAGGGTTAGGGTAAGGGTTAGGGTTAGGGTTAGGGTAAGGGTAAGGGTTAGGGTTAGGTGTTAGGGTTAGGGTTAGGGTTAGAGTTAGAGTAAGGGTTAGGGTTAGGGTAAGGGTAAGTGTTAGGGTTAGGGTTAGGGTTAGTGTAAGGGATAGGGTTAGGAGTTAGGGTTAGGGTTAGGGTTAGGGTAAGGGTTAGGGTTAGGGTTAGTGTTAGGGTAAGAGTCACGGTTACGGTTTGGGTTAGGGTTAGGGTTAGGTTAAGACTTAGGGTTAGGTTTGGGGTTAGGGTAAGGGTAAGTGTTAGTGTTAGGGTTAGGGTTAGGTTTAGGGTTAGGTTTAGGGTTGGGGTTAGGTTCAGGGTTAGCATTAAGGATATGTTTAGGTTTAGGTAAGGGTAAATGTTAGGGTTAGGGTTAGAGTAAGGGTAAGGTTTAGGGTAAGGGTCAGGGTGAGGGGTAGGGTTAGGGTTAAATTTAGGGTTAGGGTTAGGGTAAGGGTAAGTGTTAGAGTTAGTGTTAGGGTTAGGGTTAGGGTTAGGGTTAGGATTAGCATTAAGGTTAGGGTTAAGTTTAGGGTTAGGGTAAGTGTTAGGGTTAGGGTTAGGGTTAGGGTAAGGGATAGGTTTAGGAGTTAGGGTTAGGGTTAGGGTTAGGGTTCGGGTTAAGGTTAGGGTTGGGGTTAGGGTACTGGTAAGGGTTAGGGTTTTGGTTAGGGTTAGGGTAAGTGTAAGGGTTAGGGTTATGGTTACTGTTAGGGTTAGGTTTTGGGATAGGGTTTGGGTAAGGGTAAGTGTTGGGTTTAGGGTTAGTGTTAGGGTTACGGTAAATGTTAGGGTTTGGTTTAGGGTTAAGGTTAGGGTTTGGATAACGGTAAGGGTTAGGGTTAGGGTTAGTGTTACGGTTAGGGGTTAGGGTTAGGGTTAGGGTTAAGGTTAGGTTTAGGGTTAGGGTTAGGATAAGGGTTAGGTTTAGGGTTAGGATTAGGGTTAGGTTTAGGGTTAGGATTAGGGTAAGGGTAAGGGTTAGTGTTAGGATTAGGGATAGGCTTAAGGTTAGGGTTAGGTTTAGGGTTAGGGTTAGGTTTAGGATTAGGGTTAGGGTAAGGGTAAGGGTTAGGGTTAGGGTTATGTTTTGGGAAAGGGTAAGGGGTAGGGTTAGGGTTAGGGTTATGGTAAGGATTAGGGTTAGGGTTAGGGTAAGGGATAGGTATAGGTTTGGGGTTAGGGTTAGGATTATTGGAAGGGGAAGGGTTAGGGTTAGGGTTAGGGTAGGGTAAGGGTTACGGTTTGGGTTAGGTTTAGGGTTAGGGTTAGAGTAAGGGTTAGGGTTAGGTTTAGGGTTAGGGTAAGGTAAGGTTTAGGTTTAGGGTTAGGGTTAGTGTTTAGGGTTAGGGCTAGGTTCAGGGTTAGGGTTAAGGCATGAGTAAGGGTTAGGGTTAAGTTTAGGGTTAGGGTTAGGTATAGGGTAAGGGATAGGGTTAGGTTTAGGGTAAGGGTAAAGTTTAGGGTTAGGGTTAGGGTTAGGGTTAGGGTTAGGGTAAGTGTTAGGGTTAGGGTTAGGGTTAGGGTTAGGGTTGTGTTTAAGTTAGGATTAGGGTATGGATAAGGGTTAGGGTTAGGATTAGGGTTAGGTTTAGGGTTAGGGTAAGGGTTAGGGTTAGATTTAGAGTAAGGATAAGGTTAAGGTTATGGTTAGGGTTAGGTTTAGTGTAAGGGTTAGGGTTAGGGTTATGGTTAAGGTAAGTGTTAGGGTTAGGGTTAGGGTTAGGTTTAGGGTTAGGTTTAGGGTAAAGGTAAGGGTAAGGGTTAGGGTTAGGGTTAGGTTACGGTTAGGGGTAAGGTGTAGGGTTATGTTTAGGGTTAGGGTAAGGATAAGGTTTAGGTTTAGGGTTAGGGTTAGGGGATAGGGTTAGGGCTAGGTTTAGGGTTAGGGTTAAGGTAAGTGTAAGGGTTAGGTTTAAGGTTAGGGTTAGTGTTAGGGATAGGGTAAGGGATAGGGTTAGGTTTAGGGAAAGTGTAAGGTTTAAGGTTAGGGTTAGGGTTAGGGTTAGGGAAGTGTTAGGGTTAGGGTTAGGGTTAGGTTTAGGGTTGGGTTTAGGGTTAGGGTTAGGGTATGGATAAGGGTTAGGGTTAGGGTTAGGGTTAGGTTTAGGGTTAGGGTAAGGGTTAGGGTTAGGGTTAGGGTTAGGGTTAGCGTAAGGTTAATGGTTAGGGTTAAGGTTAGGGTTAGGTTTGGGGTTAGGGTTAGAGTAAGTGTAGGGTTTAGGGATAGGGTTAGGGTTAGTTTTAGGGTTAGGAATAGGGTTAGGGTTAGGGTAAGGGTGAGGGTTAGGGTTAAGGTTAGGGTTAGGGTTAGGTTTAGGGTAAGGGTTAGGGTTAGGGTAAGTGTTAGGGTTAGGATTAGGGGTTAGGGTTAGGGTTAGGTTTAGGGTTATAGTAAGGGATAGGGTTAGGGTTAGGTTTAGGGTTAGTCGTAGGGTTAGGGTTAGGGTTAGGGGTTAGGTTTAGATACGGGTAAGTGTTAGGGCTAGGATTAGCTTTAGGGTTAGTCGTAGGATTAGGGTTAGGTTTAGGGGTTAGGGTTATGGTTAGGGTAAGGGTAAGGGTTAGGGTTACGGTTACGGTAAGTGTCATGGTTAGGGTTGCGGTTAAGGTAAGGGTAAGGGTTAGAATTAGGGTTATGGTTGCTGTTAGGGTTGGGGGTTAGGTTTAGATTAGGGTAAGTTTTAGGGTTAGGGATAGGTTAGGGTTAGTCGTAGAGATAGTGTTAGGGTTAGGGTTAGGATTAAGGAAAGGGTAAGGGTTAGGGTTAGGGTTAGGGTAAGGATTGGGGTTAGTCTTATGGTTAGGATAAGGGTTACGCTTAGGTTTAGGGTTAGCATTACGGTTAGGGTTACGGTTAGGGTAAGGGTAATGGTTGGGGTTAGGTTTAGGGTTAGGGTAAGGGGAAGGTTTAGGGTTAGGTTTAGGGTTAGGGTTAGGGGTTAGGGTTAGGGTTAGTGTTAGGGTTAGGGTCAGGGTTAGGGTTAGGGTTAGCGTTAGGGTTAGGGGTTAGGATTAGCGTTAGGGTTAGGGTAAGGGTAAGGGTTAGGGTTAGGGTTAAGATTAGGGGTTATGGTTAGGGTTAGGGTTAGGGAAAGGTTAGGGTTAGGGTCAGGGCTTGGGTTAGGGTAAGGGTAAGTGTTAGGGTTAGGGTTACGCTTAGGGTTAGGGTAAGGGTAAGGAGTAGGGTTAGGGTTAGGGTTAGGGTTTGGGTAAGGGTTAGGGTTAGGGTTAGGGTAAGGGTTAGGTTAACGGTAAGGGTTAGGGTTAGTTTTAGAGTTAGGTTTAGGGTTAGGTTTAGGGTTAGGGTTAGGGTTATGTTTAGGGTAAGGGTCAGTGTTAGGGTTAGGGTTAGTGATAGGGTTCGGGTAAGGGTAACGGTTAGGGTAAGGGTTAGGGTTAGGGGTTAGGGTTAGGGTTAGGTTTAGGGTTAGGGTTAGGGTTTGGGTAAGGGTTAGTGTTAGGGTTATGGTTAGGGCAAGGGTTAGGGTTAGGTTTAGGTTTAGGGTTAGGTTTAGGGTAAGGGTAAGGGTTAGGGTTAGGGTTAGGGTTAGGGTAAGGGTTAAGGTTAGGTTTAGGGTTAGGGTAAGGTAAGGTTTAGGGTTAGGGTTAGGGTTAGGGGTTAGGGTTAGGGTTAGGGTTAGGGTTAGGGTTAGGGTTAGGGTTGGGGTTAAGATTAGGGTTGGGTTTAGGGTAAGGGTAAGGGTTAGGGTTGGGGTTAGGTTTAGGGTTAGGGTTAGTGGTTAGGTTAGGGTTAGGGTTAGGTTTATAGTTAGGTTTAGGGTTAGGGTTAGGGTAACGGTTAGGTTTAGAGTTAGGATTAGCGTTAGGATTAGGGTTAGGGTGAGGATTAGGGTAAGGGTAGGGGTTAGGGTTAGGGTTAGGGATAGGGTTAAGGTTAGGGTTAGGGTTAGGGTTAGGGTTAAGGTTTGGTTTAGGGTTAGGGTAAGGGTAAGGGTTAGGGTTATGGTTACGGTTAGGGTTAAGTTTAGTGTTAGGGTTAGGGTGATGGTTAGGGTAAGGGTTAGAGTTGAGTTAGGTTTAGGGTTAGGGAAAGGGTAAGGGTTAGCGTTAGGGTTAGGGTTAGGTTTAGGGTAAGGGTTAGGTTTAGGATTAGAGTTAGGTTCAAGGTTAGCATTAAGGTTATGTTTAGGTTTAGGGTAAGGTTAAGGTTTAGGGTGAGAGTTAGAGTAAGGTTAAGGGTTAGGGTTAGGGTCAGGGTGAGGTGTGGGGTTAGGGTTAGGAAAAGGGTAAGGGTAAGGGTTAGGGTTAGTGTTAGTTTTAGGGTTAGTGTTAGGGTAAGGGTCAGGGTTAGGAATATGGGTTAGGGTTAGGGTTAGGGTTAGCATTAAGTTTAGGGTTAGGGTTAGGGTTAGGGTTTGGGAAAGGGTAAGGGTTAGGGTTAGGGTTAGTGTTAGGGTTAATGTCAGGGTAAGGGTTAGGGTTAGGGTTAGGGTAAGGGTTAGGTTTAGGGTCAGGTGTTAGGGTTAGGGTTAGGGTTACAGTGAGGGTAAGGGTTAGGTTTAGGGTAAGGGTAAAGGTTAGGGTTAGCGTTAGGGTTAGGGTAAGGTTTAGGGTAAAGGGTTAGGTTTAGGGTTAGGGTTAGGGTAAGGGTTAGGGTTAGGGTTAGGGTTAGGTTTAGGGTTCGGGTTAAGGTTAGGTTTAGGGTTAGGGTTAGGTGTTAGGGTTAGGGTTAGGGTTAGAGTTAGAGTAAGGGTTAGGGTTAGGGTTAGGGTAAGGGTAAGGGTTAGGGTAAGGGTTAGTGTTAGGGTTAGGGTTAGGGTAAGGGTTAGGGTTAGGGTTAGGGTAAGGGTAAGGGTTAGGGTTAGGTGTTAGGGTTAGGGTTAGGGTTAGAGTTAGAGTAAGGGTTAGGGTTAGGGTAAGGGTAAGTGTTAGGGTTAGGGTTAGGGTTAGTGTAAGGGATAGGGTTAGGAGTTAGGGTTAGGGTTAGGGTTAGGGTAAGGGTTAGGGTTAGGGTTAGTGTTAGGGTAAGAGTCACGGTTACGGTTTGGGTTAGGGTTAGGGTTAGGTTAAGACTTAGGGTTAGGTTTGGGGTTAGGGTAAGGGTAAGTGTTAGTGTTAGGGTTAGGGTTAGGTTTAGGGTTAGGTTTAGGGTTGGGGTTAGGTTCAGGGTTAGCATTAAGGATATGTTTAGGTTTAGGTAAGGGTAAATGTTAGGGTTAGGGTTAGAGTAAGGGTAAGGTTTAGGGTAAGGGTCAGGGTGAGGGGTAGGGTTAGGGTTAAATTTAGGGTTAGGGTTAGGGTAAGGGTAAGTGTTAGAGTTAGTGTTAGGGTTAGGGTTAGGGTTAGGGTTAGGATTAGCATTAAGGTTAGGGTTAAGTTTAGGGTTAGGGTAAGTGTTAGGGTTAGGGTTAGGGTTAGGGTAAGGGATAGGTTTAGGAGTTAGGGTTAGGGTTAGGGTTAGGGTTAGGGTTCGGGTTAAGGTTAGGGTTGGGGTTAGGGTACTGGTAAGGGTTAGGGTTTTGGTTAGGGTTAGGGTAAGTGTAAGGGTTAGGGTTATGGTTACTGTTAGGGTTAGGTTTTGGGATAGGGTTTGGGTAAGGGTAAGTGTTGGGTTTAGGGTTAGTGTTAGGGTTACGGTAAATGTTAGGGTTTGGTTTAGGGTTAAGGTTAGGGTTTGGATAACGGTAAGGGTTAGGGTTAGGGTTAGTGTTACGGTTAGGGGTTAGGGTTAGGGTTAGGGTTAAGGTTAGGTTTAGGGTTAGGGTTAGGATAAGGGTTAGGTTTAGGGTTAGGATTAGGGTTAGGTTTAGGGTTAGGATTAGGGTAAGGGTAAGGGTTAGTGTTAGGATTAGGGATAGGCTTAAGGTTAGGGTTAGGTTTAGGGTTAGGGTTAGGTTTAGGATTAGGGTTAGGGTAAGGGTAAGGGTTAGGGTTAGGGTTATGTTTTGGGAAAGGGTAAGGGGTAGGGTTAGGGTTAGGGTTATGGTAAGGATTAGGGTTAGGGTTAGGGTAAGGGATAGGTATAGGTTTGGGGTTAGGGTTAGGATTATTGGAAGGGGAAGGGTTAGGGTTAGGGTTAGGGTAGGGTAAGGGTTACGGTTTGGGTTAGGTTTAGGGTTAGGGTTAGAGTAAGGGTTAGGGTTAGGTTTAGGGTTAGGGTAAGGTAAGGTTTAGGTTTAGGGTTAGGGTTAGTGTTTAGGGTTAGGGCTAGGTTCAGGGTTAGGGTTAAGGCATGAGTAAGGGTTAGGGTTAAGTTTAGGGTTAGGGTTAGGTATAGGGTAAGGGATAGGTTTAGGTTTAGGGTAAGGGTAAAGTTTAGGGTTAGGGTTAGGGTTAGGGTTAGGGTTAGGTTAAGTGTTAGGGTTAGGGTTAGGGTTAGGGTTAGGGTTGTGTTTAAGTTAGGATTAGGGTATGGATAAGGGTTAGGGTTAGGATTAGGGTTAGGTTTAGGGTTAGGGTAAGGGTTAGGGTTAGATTTAGAGTAAGGATAAGGTTAAGGTTATGGTTAGGGTTAGGTTTAGTGTAAGGGTTAGGGTTAGGGTTATGGTTAAGGTAAGTGTTAGGGTTAGGGTTAGGGTTAGGTTTAGGGTTAGGTTTAGGGTAAAGGTAAGGGTAAGGGTTAGGGTTAGGGTTAGGTTACGGTTAGGGGTAAGGTGTAGGGTTATGTTTAGGGTTAGGGTAAGGATAAGGTTTAGGTTTAGGGTTAGGGTTAGGGGATAGGGTTAGGGCTAGGTTTAGGGTTAGGGTTAAGGTAAGTGTAAGGGTTAGGTTTAAGGTTAGGGTTAGTGTTAGGGATAGGGGAAGGGATAGGGTTAGGTTTAGGGAAAGTGTAAGGTTTAAGGTTAGGGTTAGGGTTAGGGTTAGGGAAGTGTTAGGGTTAGGGTTAGGGTTAGGTTTAGGGTTGGGTTTAGGGTTAGGGTTAGGGTATGGATAAGGGTTAGGGTTAGGGTTAGGGTTAGGTTTAGGGTTAGGGTAAGGGTTAGGGTTAGGGTTAGGGTTAGGGTTAGCGTAAGGTTAATGGTTAGGGTTAAGGTTAGGGTTAGGTTTGGGGTTAGGGTTAGAGTAAGTGTAGGGTTTAGGGATAGGGTTAGGGTTAGTTTTAGGGTTAGGAATAGGGTTAGGGTTAGGGTAAGGGTGAGGGTTAGGGTTAAGGTTAGGGTTAGGGTTAGGTTTAGGGTAAGGGTTAGGGTTAGGGTAAGTGTTAGGGTTAGGATTAGGGGTTAGGGTTAGGGTTAGGTTTAGGGTTATAGTAAGGGATAGGGTTAGGGTTAGGTTTAGGGTTAGTCGTAGGGTTAGGGTTAGGGTTAGGGGTTAGGTTTAGATACGGGTAAGTGTTAGGGCTAGGATTAGCTTTAGGGTTAGTCGTAGGATTAGGGTTAGGTTTAGGGGTTAGGGTTATGGTTAGGGTAAGGGTAAGGGTTAGGGTTACGGTTACGGTAAGTGTCATGGTTAGGGTTGCGGTTAAGGTAAGGGTAAGGGTTAGAATTAGGGTTATGGTTGCTGTTAGGGTTGGGGGTTAGGTTTAGATTAGGGTAAGTTTTAGGGTTAGGGATAGGTTAGGGTTAGTCGTAGAGATAGTGTTAGGGTTAGGGTTAGGATTAAGGAAAGGGTAAGGGTTAGGGTTAGGGTTAGGGTAAGGATTGGGGTTAGTCTTATGGTTAGGATAAGGGTTACGCTTAGGTTTAGGGTTAGCATTACGGTTAGGGTTACGGTTAGGGTAAGGGTAATGGTTGGGGTTAGGTTTAGGGTTAGGGTAAGGGGAAGGTTTAGGGTTAGGTTTAGGGTTAGGGTTAGGGGTTAGGGTTAGGGTTAGTGTTAGGGTTAGGGTCAGGGTTAGGGTTAGGGTTAGCGTTAGGGTTAGGGGTTAGGATTAGCGTTAGGGTTAGGGTAAGGGTAAGGGTTAGGGTTAGGGTTAAGATTAGGGGTTATGGTTAGGGTTAGGGTTAGGGAAAGGTTAGGGTTAGGGTCAGGGCTTGGGTTAGGGTAAGGGTAAGTGTTAGGGTTAGGGTTACGCTTAGGGTTAGGGTAAGGGTAAGGAGTAGGGTTAGGGTTAGGGTTAGGGTTTGGGTAAGGGTTAGGGTTAGGGTTAGGGTAAGGGTTAGGTTAACGGTAAGGGTTAGGGTTAGTTTTAGAGTTAGGTTTAGGGTTAGGTTTAGGGTTAGGGTTAGGGTTATGTTTAGGGTAAGGGTCAGTGTTAGGGTTAGGGTTAGTGATAGGGTTCGGGTAAGGGTAACGGTTAGGGTAAGGGTTAGGGTTAGGGGTTAGGGTTAGGGTTAGGTTTAGGGTTAGGGTTAGGGTTTGGGTAAGGGTTAGTGTTAGGGTTATGGTTAGGGCAAGGGTTAGGGTTAGGTTTAGGTTTAGGGTTAGGTTTAGGGTAAGGGTAAGGGTTAGGGTTAGGGTTAGGGTTAGGGTAAGGGTTAAGGTTAGGTTTAGGGTTAGGGTAAGGTAAGGTTTAGGGTTAGGGTTAGGGTTAGGGGTTAGGGTTAGGGTTAGGGTTAGGGTTAGGGTTAGGGTTGGGGTTAAGATTAGGGTTGGGTTTAGGGTAAGGGTAAGGGTTAGGGTTGGGGTTAGGTTTAGGGTTAGGGTTAGTGGTTAGGTTAGGGTTAGGGTTAGGTTTATAGTTAGGTTTAGGGTTAGGGTTAGGGTAACGGTTAGGTTTAGAGTTAGGATTAGCGTTAGGATTAGGGTTAGGGTGAGGATTAGGGTAAGGGTAGGGGTTAGGGTTAGGGTTAGGGATAGGGTTAAGGTTAGGGTTAGGGTTAGGGTTAGGGTTAAGGTTTGGTTTAGGGTTAGGGTAAGGGTAAGGGTTAGGGTTATGGTTACGGTTAGGGTTAAGTTTAGTGTTAGGGTTAGGGTGATGGTTAGGGTAAGGGTTAGAGTTGAGTTAGGTTTAGGGTTAGGGAAAGGGTAAGGGTTAGCGTTAGGGTTAGGGTTAGGTTTAGGGTAAGGGTTAGGTTTAGGATTAGAGTTAGGTTCAAGGTTAGCATTAAGGTTATGTTTAGGTTTAGGGTAAGGTTAAGGTTTAGGGTGAGAGTTAGAGTAAGGTTAAGGGTTAGGGTTAGGGTCAGGGTGAGGTGTGGGGTTAGGGTTAGGAAAAGGGTAAGGGTAAGGGTTAGGGTTAGTGTTAGTTTTAGGGTTAGTGTTAGGGTAAGGGTCAGGGTTAGGAATATGGGTTAGGGTTAGGGTTAGGGTTAGCATTAAGTTTAGGGTTAGGGTTAGGGTTAGGGTTTGGGAAAGGGTAAGGGTTAGGGTTAGGGTTAGTGTTAGGGTTAATGTCAGGGTAAGGGTTAGGGTTAGGGTTAGGGTAAGGGTTAGGTTTAGGGTCAGGTGTTAGGGTTAGGGTTAGGGTTACAGTGAGGGTAAGGGTTAGGTTTAGGGTAAGGGTAAAGGTTAGGGTTAGCGTTAGGGTTAGGGTAAGGTTTAGGGTAAAGGGTTAGGTTTAGGGTTAGGGTTAGGGTAAGGGTTAGGGTTAGGGTTAGGGTTAGGTTTAGGGTTCGGGTTAAGGTTAGGTTTATGGTTAGGGTTAGGGTAAGGGTTAGGGTAAGGGTTAGGTTTAGGGAAAGGGCAAGTGTTAGGGTTTGTATTTGGGTTAGGTTTAGGGTTAGGGTAAGGGTTAGGGTTAGGTTTAGGGTTCGGGTTAAGGTTAGGGTTGGGTTTAGAGTATGGGTAAGGGTTAGTTTTGGGGTTAGGGTTAGGTTCAGGGTTAGCATTAAGTTTATGTTTAGGTTTAGCTTTAGGGTTAGGGTAAGGGTTAGGGTTAGGGTGAGGGTTAGAGCTAGGGTTAGGGTTAGGGCTAGGTTAGGGTTAGGGTTAGGGTTAGGCTAAGGGTAAGGGTTAGGGTTAGGGTTAGGGTTAGGTTTACGTTTAGGGTTAGGGTTAGGGTTAGGTTTAGGGTTAGGGTTAGGGTTAGGGTAAAGGTAAGGGTTAGGGTTAGGGTTAGGGTTAGGGTTAGGTTTAGGTTTAGGGTTAGGGAAAAGGTAAGGGTTAGGGTTAGGGTTAGGGTTTGGGAAAGTGTAAGGGTTAGGGTTCGGGTTAGGGTAAGGATTAGGGTTAGGGTTATTTTTAGGGTAAGGTTTAGTGTTAGGGTTAGGGTTAGCATTAAGTTTAGGGTTAGTGTTAGGGTAAGGTTAACGGTTAGGGTTAGGGTTACGGTTAGAGTTATGGATAGGGTTAGGGTTAGGGTAAGGTTAAGGGATAGGTTTAGGGTTAGGGTTAGGAGTTAGAGTTAAGTTTAGCGTTAGGATTATGGTTAGGGTTACGGTAAGGGTAAGGGTTAGGGTTAGGGTGAGGATTAGATTTAGTGTTAGGGTTAGGGTTAGGGTAAGGGTTAGGTTTATCGTTGGGGTTAGGGTTAGGATTAGGGGAAGTGTAAGGGTTGGGGTTAGGGTTAGGGTTAGGGTTAGGGTTAGGGTAAGGGTTCGGCTTAGGGTAAGGGTTAGGATTAGGTTTGGGGTTAAGGTTAGGGTTAGCGTTAGGGTAAGGGTAAGTGTTAGGGTTAGGTTTAGGGTTAGGGTGAATCTTAGGGTTAGGGTTAGTTTTAGAGTTAGGGTAAGGGTAAGTGTTAGTGTTAAGGATAGGGTAAGGGTTAGGGTTAGGGTTAGGGTTAGGGGTTAGGGTTAGGGTTAGTGTGAGGTTTAGGGTTAGGGTTAGGGTAAGGTTAAAGGTTAGGGTTAGGGTTAAGATTAGGGTTAGGTTTAGGCTAAGTGAAAGGGTTAGGGTTAGGGTTAGTGTTAGGGTTAGGTTTAAGGTTAGGGTTAGGGTTACAGAAAGGGTAAGGGTTAGGGTTAGGGTTAGGGTTAGCTTTAGGGTAAGGGTTAGGGTTAGGGTTAGGGTTAGGGTTAGGTTCAGGGTTAGCATTAAGGTTATGTTTAGGTTTAGGGTAAGAGTAGGGTTAGGGTTAGGATAAGGGTATGGGTTAGGGTTAGGGTTAGTGTTAGGGTTAGGGTTAAGGTAAGGGTTAGGGTTAGGGTTAGCGTAAGGGTTAGGGTTAGAGTTAGGTGTTAGGCTTAGAGTTAGCGTTAGAGTTAGCGTAAGTGTTAGGGTTAGGGAAAGGGTAAGGGTTACGGTTATGGTTAGGGTTACGGTAAGGGTTAGGGTTAGGGTTTAGGGATAGGGTTAGTGTTAGGGTAAGGGTTACGGTTTGGGTTTGGGTTAGGATTAGGGTTAGGGTAAGGGTTAGGGTTAGGGTTAGGTTTTTTGTTAGGTTTAGGGTTAGGGTAAGAGTTAGGGTTGGGGTTAGGTTTAGGGTTAGGGTAACGGTAAGTGTTAGGGTTAGGGTTAGGGTTAGGGTTAAGGTTAGGGTTAGGGTTAGGGTTAGGTTTAGGGTTAGGGTAAGGGTTAGGGTTAGGGTTAGGGTTAGGGTTAGCGTAAGGTTAATGGTTAGGGTTAAGGTTAGGGTTAGGTTTGGGGTTAGGGTTAGAGTAAGTGTAGGGTTTAGGGATAGGGTTAGGGTTAGTTTTAGGGTTAGGAATAGGGTTAGGGTTAGGGTAAGGGTGAGGGTTAGGGTTAAGGTTAGGGTTAGGGTTAGGTTTAGGGTAAGGGTTAGGGTTAGGGTAAGTGTTAGGGTTAGGATTAGGGGTTAGGGTTAGGGTTAGGTTTAGGGTTATAGTAAGGGATAGGGTTAGGGTTAGGTTTAGGGTTAGTCGTAGGGTTAGGGTTAGGGTTAGGGGTTAGGTTTAGATACGGGTAAGTGTTAGGGCTAGGATTAGCTTTAGGGTTAGTCGTAGGATTAGGGTTAGGTTTAGGGGTTAGGGTTATGGTTAGGGTAAGGGTAAGGGTTAGGGTTACGGTTACGGTAAGTGTCATGGTTAGGGTTGCGGTTAAGGTAAGGGTAAGGGTTAGAATTAGGGTTATGGTTGCTGTTAGGGTTGGGGGTTAGGTTTAGATTAGGGTAAGTTTTAGGGTTAGGGATAGGTTAGGGTTAGTCGTAGAGATAGTGTTAGGGTTAGGGTTAGGATTAAGGAAAGGGTAAGGGTTAGGGTTAGGGTTAGGGTAAGGATTGGGGTTAGTCTTATGGTTAGGATAAGGGTTACGCTTAGGTTTAGGGTTAGCATTACGGTTAGGGTTACGGTTAGGGTAAGGGTAATGGTTGGGGTTAGGTTTAGGGTTAGGGTAAGGGGAAGGTTTAGGGTTAGGTTTAGGGTTAGGGTTAGGGGTTAGGGTTAGGGTTAGTGTTAGGGTTAGGGTCAGGGTTAGGGTTAGGGTTAGCGTTAGGGTTAGGGGTTAGGATTAGCGTTAGGGTTAGGGTAAGGGTAAGGGTTAGGGTTAGGGTTAAGATTAGGGGTTATGGTTAGGGTTAGGGTTAGGGAAAGGTTAGGGTTAGGGTCAGGGCTTGGGTTAGGGTAAGGGTAAGTGTTAGGGTTAGGGTTACGCTTAGGGTTAGGGTAAGGGTAAGGAGTAGGGTTAGGGTTAGGGTTAGGGTTTGGGTAAGGGTTAGGGTTAGGGTTAGGGTAAGGGTTAGGTTAACGGTAAGGGTTAGGGTTAGTTTTAGAGTTAGGTTTAGGGTTAGGTTTAGGGTTAGGGTTAGGGTTATGTTTAGGGTAAGGGTCAGTGTTAGGGTTAGGGTTAGTGATAGGGTTCGGGTAAGGGTAACGGTTAGGGTAAGGGTTAGGGTTAGGGGTTAGGGTTAGGGTTAGGTTTAGGGTTAGGGTTAGGGTTTGGGTAAGGGTTAGTGTTAGGGTTATGGTTAGGGCAAGGGTTAGGGTTAGGTTTAGGTTTAGGGTTAGGTTTAGGGTAAGGGTAAGGGTTAGGGTTAGGGTTAGGGTTAGGGTAAGGGTTAAGGTTAGGTTTAGGGTTAGGGTAAGGTAAGGTTTAGGGTTAGGGTTAGGGTTAGGGGTTAGGGTTAGGGTTAGGGTTAGGGTTAGGGTTAGGGTTAGGGTTGGGGTTAAGATTAGGGTTGGGTTTAGGGTAAGGGTAAGGGTTAGGGTTGGGGTTAGGTTTAGGGTTAGGGTTAGTGGTTAGGTTAGGGTTAGGGTTAGGTTTATAGTTAGGTTTAGGGTTAGGGTTAGGGTAACGGTTAGGTTTAGAGTTAGGATTAGCGTTAGGATTAGGGTTAGGGTGAGGATTAGGGTAAGGGTAGGGGTTAGGGTTAGGGTTAGGGATAGGGTTAAGGTTAGGGTTAGGGTTAGGGTTAGGGTTAAGGTTTGGTTTAGGGTTAGGGTAAGGGTAAGGGTTAGGGTTATGGTTACGGTTAGGGTTAAGTTTAGTGTTAGGGTTAGGGTGATGGTTAGGGTAAGGGTTAGAGTTGAGTTAGGTTTAGGGTTAGGGAAAGGGTAAGGGTTAGCGTTAGGGTTAGGGTTAGGTTTAGGGTAAGGGTTAGGTTTAGGATTAGAGTTAGGTTCAAGGTTAGCATTAAGGTTATGTTTAGGTTTAGGGTAAGGTTAAGGTTTAGGGTGAGAGTTAGAGTAAGGTTAAGGGTTAGGGTTAGGGTCAGGGTGAGGTGTGGGGTTAGGGTTAGGAAAAGGGTAAGGGTAAGGGTTAGGGTTAGTGTTAGTTTTAGGGTTAGTGTTAGGGTAAGGGTCAGGGTTAGGAATATGGGTTAGGGTTAGGGTTAGGGTTAGCATTAAGTTTAGGGTTAGGGTTAGGGTTAGGGTTTGGGAAAGGGTAAGGGTTAGGGTTAGGGTTAGTGTTAGGGTTAATGTCAGGGTAAGGGTTAGGGTTAGGGTTAGGGTAAGGGTTAGGTTTAGGGTCAGGTGTTAGGGTTAGGGTTAGGGTTACAGTGAGGGTAAGGGTTAGGTTTAGGGTAAGGGTAAAGGTTAGGGTTAGCGTTAGGGTTAGGGTAAGGTTTAGGGTAAAGGGTTAGGTTTAGGGTTAGGGTTAGGGTAAGGGTTAGGGTTAGGGTTAGGGTTAGGTTTAGGGTTCGGGTTAAGGTTAGGTTTATGGTTAGGGTTAGGGTAAGGGTTAGGGTAAGGGTTAGGTTTAGGGAAAGGGCAAGTGTTAGGGTTTGTATTTGGGTTAGGTTTAGGGTTAGGGTAAGGGTTAGGGTTAGGTTTAGGGTTCGGGTTAAGGTTAGGGTTGGGTTTAGAGTATGGGTAAGGGTTAGTTTTGGGGTTAGGGTTAGGTTCAGGGTTAGCATTAAGTTTATGTTTAGGTTTAGCTTTAGGGTTAGGGTAAGGGTTAGGGTTAGGGTGAGGGTTAGAGCTAGGGTTAGGGTTAGGGCTAGGTTAGGGTTAGGGTTAGGGTTAGGCTAAGGGTAAGGGTTAGGGTTAGGGTTAGGGTTAGGTTTACGTTTAGGGTTAGGGTTAGGGTTAGGTTTAGGGTTAGGGTTAGGGTTAGGGTAAAGGTAAGGGTTAGGGTTAGGGTTAGGGTTAGGGTTAGGTTTAGGTTTAGGGTTAGGGAAAAGGTAAGGGTTAGGGTTAGGGTTAGGGTTTGGGAAAGTGTAAGGGTTAGGGTTCGGGTTAGGGTAAGGATTAGGGTTAGGGTTATTTTTAGGGTAAGGTTTAGTGTTAGGGTTAGGGTTAGCATTAAGTTTAGGGTTAGTGTTAGGGTAAGGTTAACGGTTAGGGTTAGGGTTACGGTTAGAGTTATGGATAGGGTTAGGGTTAGGGTAAGGTTAAGGGATAGGTTTAGGGTTAGGGTTAGGAGTTAGAGTTAAGTTTAGCGTTAGGATTATGGTTAGGGTTACGGTAAGGGTAAGGGTTAGGGTTAGGGTGAGGATTAGATTTAGTGTTAGGGTTAGGGTTAGGGTAAGGGTTAGGTTTATCGTTGGGGTTAGGGTTAGGATTAGGGGAAGTGTAAGGGTTGGGGTTAGGGTTAGGGTTAGGGTTAGGGTTAGGGTAAGGGTTCGGCTTAGGGTAAGGGTTAGGATTAGGTTTGGGGTTAAGGTTAGGGTTAGCGTTAGGGTAAGGGTAAGTGTTAGGGTTAGGTTTAGGGTTAGGGTGAATCTTAGGGTTAGGGTTAGTTTTAGAGTTAGGGTAAGGGTAAGTGTTAGTGTTAAGGATAGGGTAAGGGTTAGGGTTAGGGTTAGGGTTAGGGGTTAGGGTTAGGGTTAGTGTGAGGTTTAGGGTTAGGGTTAGGGTAAGGTTAAAGGTTAGGGTTAGGGTTAAGATTAGGGTTAGGTTTAGGCTAAGTGAAAGGGTTAGGGTTAGGGTTAGTGTTAGGGTTAGGTTTAAGGTTAGGGTTAGGGTTACAGAAAGGGTAAGGGTTAGGGTTAGGGTTAGGGTTAGCTTTAGGGTAAGGGTTAGGGTTAGGGTTAGGGTTAGGGTTAGGTTCAGGGTTAGCATTAAGGTTATGTTTAGGTTTAGGGTAAGAGTAGGGTTAGGGTTAGGATAAGGGTATGGGTTAGGGTTAGGGTTAGTGTTAGGGTTAGGGTTAAGGTAAGGGTTAGGGTTAGGGTTAGCGTAAGGGTTAGGGTTAGAGTTAGGTGTTAGGCTTAGAGTTAGCGTTAGAGTTAGCGTAAGTGTTAGGGTTAGGGAAAGGGTAAGGGTTACGGTTATGGTTAGGGTTACGGTAAGGGTTAGGGTTAGGGTTTAGGGATAGGGTTAGTGTTAGGGTAAGGGTTACGGTTTGGGTTTGGGTTAGGATTAGGGTTAGGGTAAGGGTTAGGGTTAGGGTTAGGTTTTTTGTTAGGTTTAGGGTTAGGGTAAGAGTTAGGGTTGGGGTTAGGTTTAGGGTTAGGGTAACGGTAAGTGTTAGGGTTAGGGTTAGGGTTAGGGTTAAGGTTAGGGTTAGGGTTAGTGTTAGGTTTAGGGTAAGGGTAAGGTTTAGGGTTAGGGTTAGGGTTGGGGTTACGTTTAGGGTTAGGGTTAGGGTAAGGGTTAGGGTTAGTGTTAGGGTAAGGGTAACGTTAATGGTTAGTGTTATGGTTATGGTTAGGGTTAGGGAAACGGTAAGGGTTAGGGTTAGGATTAGGGTTAGGTTGAGGATTACGGTTAGGGTTAGGGTTAGCGTAAGGGTTAGGGTTAGGATTAGGGTTAGGGTTAGCATTAAGGTTAGGGTTAGGGTTACGGTAAGGGAAAGGGTTAGGGTTAGGTTTAAGGTTAGGGATAGGTTTGGTGTAAGGGTAAGGGTTAGGGTTAGGGTTAGGGTAAGGGTTAGGGTTAGGGTGAGGGTTAGAGTTAGGTTTAGTTTTATGGTTAGGGTAATGGTTAGGGTTAGGTTTAGGGTTAGGTTTAGGGTTAGGGTAAGGGATAGGGTTAGGGTTAGGGTTAGGGTAATGGTGAGGGTTAGGGTTAGGGTCAGAGTTAGTTTTAGGGTTAGGATTACTGTAAGGGGAAAGGTTAGGGTTAGGTTTAGGGTTAGGTTTAGAGTTAGGGTAAGGGTTAGGGTTAGGCTTAGGGTTGGGGTTAAGTTTAGGGTTAGGGTTAGTGTAAGAGTAAGGGTTAGGGTTAGGGATAGGTTTAGGGTAAGGTTTAGGGTTAAGGTTAGGGTTAGGGTGAGCGTTGGGGTTAGCGTTAGGTTTAGGGGTTGGGGTTAGGTTTAGGATTAGGGTAATGGTTAGGGGTTAGTGTTAGGGTTAGGTTTAGGTTTAGGGTTAGGGTTAGGGTAAGGGTAAGGGTTAGGGTTATGGTTAGTGTTAGGTTTAGGGTTAGGAATAGGGTTAGGGTTAGTGTTAGTTTTAGGGATATGGTAGGGTTAAGGGTTAGGGTTAGGGTTAGGGTTAGGTTTAGGGTTATGGTTAGGGTAAGGGTTAGGTTTAGGGTTAGGATTAGGGTTAGGTTTGGGGTTAGGGTTAGGGTAAGGGTAAGGGTTAGGGTTAGGGTTAGGGATAGGTTTACGGTTAGTGTTAGGTTTAGGGTTAGGTTTAGGTTTAGCTTTAGGGTAAGGGTAAGGGTTAGGGTTAGTGTTAGGGTTTGGGAAAGGGTAAGGGTTATTGTTCGGGTTCGGGTTAGGGTAAGGATTAGGGTTAGGGTTATTTTTAGGGTAAGGTTTAGTGTTAGGGTTAGGGTTAGCATTAAGTTTATTATTAGTGTTAGGGTAAGGTTAACGGTTAGGGTTATGGTTACTGTTAGAGTTATGGATAGGGTTAGGGTTAGGGTAAGGTTAAGGGATCGGGTTAGGGTTAGGGTTAGGAGTTAGAGTTAAGTTTAGCGTTAGGTTTATGGTTAGGGTTAGGGTAAGGGTTAGGGTTAGGGTTAGTGTGAGGATTAGATTTAGTGTTAGGGTTAGGGTTAGGGTAAGGGTTAGGTTTAGGGTTGGGGTTAGGATTAGGATTAGGGGAAGTGTAAGGGTTGGGGTTAGGGCTAGGGTTAGTGTTAGGGTAAGGGTTCGGCTTAGGGTTAGTGTTAGGATTAGGTTTGTGGTTAAGGTTAGGGTTAGCGTTAGGGTAAGGGTAAGTGTTAGGGTTGGGTTTAGGGTTAGGGTAAATCTTAGGGTTAGGGTTAGTGTTAGAGTTAGGGTAATGGTAAGTGTTAGTGTTAAGGATAGGGTAAGGGTTAGGGTTAGGGTTAGGGTTAGGGGTTAGGGTTAGGGTTAGTGTGCGGTTTAGGTTTAGGGTTAGGGTAAGTGTTAGGGTTAGGGTTAGGGTTTGTGTTAGAGTTAGGGTTAGGGTAAGAGTTAGGGTTAGGGTTAGGGTAACGGTAAGTGTTAGGGTTAGGGTAAGGGTTAGGATTAGGGTTAGGTTAAGGGTTAGGGTTAGATTTAGGTTTAGGGTTCGGGTTAAGTTTAGGGTTAATATTAGGTTAAGGTAAGTGTTAGTTTAGGGTTAGGGTTACAGTAAGTGTTAGGGTTCGGGTTAGATTTTGGGGAAGGGTAAGGGGTAGGGTTAGGGTTAGGGTTAGGGTTAGGGAATGTTTTAGGATTGGGTTTAGGGTTAGGGTTAGGGTTAGGTTTAGAGTTAGGGTTCAAGATTAGCGTTAGGGTTAGTGTAAGGGTAAGGGTTAGGGTTAGGGTTAGGGTTAGGGGTTAGGGAAATGGTTAGGGTTAGGGTAAGGTTAGGGTTTGGGTCAGGGTTAGGGTTAAGGTAAGGTTAAGTGTTAGGTTTAGGGTTAGGCTTAGGGTTAGGGTAAGGGTAAGGGTAAGGGTTAGGGTTAGGGTTAGGGTTAGGGTTAGGGTAAGGGTTAGGGTTAGGGTAAGGGTAAGTGTTAGGGTTAGGGTTAGGTTAAGGGTAAGGGTTAGGGTTAGGGTATGTGTTAGTGTTAGGTTAGGTTTAGGGTAAGTGTTTGGGTTAGGGTTAGGTTTAGGGTTAGGGTTAGGTTAAGGGTAAGGGTTAGGGTTAGGGTTAGGTTTAGGGGTTAGGGTTAGGTTTAGGGTTAGGGGTTAGGGTTAGGGTTAGGTTTAGGGTTAGGGTTAGGGTAAGGGTTAGGTTTAGGGTTAGGGTTAGGGTAAGTGTTAGGGTAAGGGTTAGGTTTAGTGTTAGATTTAGGGTAAGGGTAAGGGTTAGTTTAGGGTTAGGGTTACAGTAAGTGTTAGGGTTCGGGTTAGATTTTGGGGAAGGGTAAGGGGTAGGGTTAGGGTTAGGTTTAGGGTTAGGGAATGTTTTAGGATTAGGTTTAGGGTTAGGGTTAGGGTTAGGGTTAGAGTTAGGGTTCAAGATTAGCGTTAGGGTTAGTGTAAGGGTAAGGGTTAGGGTTAGGGTTAGGGTTAGGCTTAGGAGTTAGGGATATGGTTAGGGTTAGGGTAAGGTTAGGGTTTGTGTCAGGGTTAGGGTTAAGGTAAGGTTAAGTGTTAGGTTTAGGGTTAGGCTTAGGGTTAGGGTAAGGGTAAGGGTTAGGGTTATGGTTAGGGTTAGGGTTAGGGTAAGGGTTAGGGTTAGGGTAAGGGTAAGTGTTAGGGTTGGGGTTAGGGTTAGGGTTAGGTTAAGGGTAAGGGTTAGGGTTAGGGTATGTGTTAGTGTTAGGTTAGGTTTAGGGTAAGTGTTAGGGTTAGGGTTCGGTTTAGGGTTAGGGTTAGGTTAAGGGTAAGGGTTAGGGTTAGGGTTAGGTTTAGGGGTTAGGGTTAGGTTTAGGGTTAGGGGTTAGGGTTAGGGTTAGGTTTAGGGTTAGGGTTAGGGTTAGGGTAAGGGTTAGGGTTAGGGTTAGGGTTAGGGTTAGGGTAAGTGTTAGGGTTAGGGTTAGGTTTAGTGTTAGGTTTAGGGTAAGGGTAAGGGTTAGGGTTAGGGTTAGGTTAGGGTTAGGAGTAAGGGTTAGGGTTACCTTTAGGGTTAGGGTAAGGGTAATATTTAGGTTTACGGTTAGGGTTAGGGGTTAGGGTTAGGGCTAGGTTTAGGGTTAGGGTTAAGGTAAGCGTAAGGGTTAGAGTTAAGATTAGGGTTAGGGTTAGAGATAGGGTAAGGGATAGGGTTAGGTTTAGGGTAAGGGTAAGGTTTAGAGTTAGGGTTATTGGTAGGGTTAGGGTTAGGTTTAGGGTTAGGGTTAGGATATGGATAAGGGTTAGAGTTAGAGTTAGTGTTAGGGTTTAGGTTAGGATAAGGGTTAGGATTAGATTTAGGGTTATGGTAAGGCTAAGGGTTAGGGTTAGGATTAGGTTTAGGTTTAGGGTTAGGGTTAGGGTAAGGGTAAGGGTTAGGGTTAGGGTTAGTGTTAGGTTTAGGGTTAGGATTAGGGTTAGGGTTAGGGTTAGGGTTAGGGATATGGTAGGGTTAAGGGTTAGGGTTAGGGTTAGGGTTAGGTTTAGGTTTAGTGTTAGTGTTAGGATGAGGGTAAGGTTTAGGGTTAGGGTTAGGGTTAGAGTTAGGGTTAGGGTTAGGGTTAGGGTTAGGGTAAGGGTTAGAGTTAGGGTTAGGTTTAGGGTTAGGGAAAGGGTAAGGGTTAGGGTTACGGTTAGGGTTGGGTTTAGGGTAAGGGTTAGGGTTAGGGTTAGGTTCAGGGTTAGCATTAAGGTTATGTTTAGGATTAGTGTAAGGGTAAATGTTAGGGTTAGGGTTAGAATAAGGGTAAGGGTTAGGGTTAGGGTCAGGGTGAGGGGTAGGGTTAGGGTTAGATTTATGGTTAGGTTTAGGGTAAGGGTAAGGGTTAGGGTTAGTGCTAGTGTTAGGGTTAATGTTAGCGTAAGGGTTAGGATTAGGGATGGGGGTTAGGGTTAGTGTTAGGGTTAGTATTAAGTTTAGGGTTAGGGTTAGGGTTAAGGTTAGGGTAAGGGTAAGGGTTAGGGTAAGGTTTAGTGTTAGGGTTAGGGTTAGGGTAAGGGTTAGGGTTAGGGTTAGGGTAAGGGTTAGGGTTAGGGTGAGGTGTTATTGTTAGGGCTAGGGTTAGAGTTAGGGTAAGGGTTAGGGTTAGGGTAAGTGTAAGGGTTAGGGTTAGGGTTAGGGTTAGGGTTAGGTTTAGGGTTTGGGTTAGGGTTAGGGTAGGGTTTAGGGTTAGGGTTAGGGTTTGGGTAAAGGTTAGGGTTAGGGTTAGTGTTAGGGTTAGGGTAAAGGTTATGGTTATGGTTAGGGTGAGGGTTAGGGTAAGGGTTAGGTTTGGGGTTAGTGTTAGCATTAAGGTTATGCTTAGGGTTAGGGTAAGGGTAAGGATTAGGTTTAGGATTAGGGTTAGGGTCAGGGATTAGGGTTAGGGTTAGGGTTAGGTTTAGGTTTAGGGTTAGGGTTAGGGTAAGGGTAAGATTTAGGGTTAGGGTTAGGGTTAGGTTTAGGGTTAGGGTTAGGGTTATGTTAGGGTTAGGTTTAGGTTTAGGGTTAGGGTTAGGGTAAGGGTAAGGGTTAGGGATAGGGTTAGGGTTAGGGAAAGGGTAAGGGTTAGGGTTAGGGTTAGGGTTAGGGTTAGCATTAAGGTTAGGGTTAGGGTTAGGATTAGGGTTAGGGTTAGCTTAAGGATTAGGGTTAGGGTTAGGGTTAAGGTTAGGGTTAGGGGTACGGTTAGGGTTACGGTTAGCATTAAGTTTAGGGTTAGGTTTAAGGTAAGGGTGAGGGTTAGGGTTAGGATTAGGGTTAGGGTTAGGGCTTAGGTGTAAGATTAGGGTTAGGGTTAGGTTTAGGGTTCGGGTCAGGGTAAGGGTAAGGGTTTGGGTTAGGGTTAGGGTTAGGGTTACGGTTAGCATTAAGTTTAGGGTTAGGTTTAAGGTAAGGGTAAGGGTTAGGG
>JANJXV010000763.1:215000-267500 GCA_024803745.1 Megascapheus bottae
TAGGGTTAGGGTTAGGGTTAGGGTAAGGGTAAGGGTAAGGGTTAGGGTTAGGTTTAGGGTTGGGTTTAAGGTTAGAGTTAGGGTTAGGGTAAGGGTAAGGGTTAGGGTTAGTGTTAGGGTTAGGGTAAGGGTTAGGGTTAGGGTTATGGTTAGGGTGAGTGTTAGGGTTAGGGTTAGGGTTAGGGGTTAGGGTTAGTGTTAGGGTTAGTGTAAGGGTTAGGTTTAGGGTTAGGGTAAGTGTTAGGATTAGGGTTAATGTTAGGGTAAGGGTATGGTTTAGAGTTAGGGTTAGGCTTAATGTTAGGGTTAGGGGTTAGGGTAAGGGTTAGGTTAAGGGTTACGGTAAGGGTTAGGGTTAGGGATAGGTTTAGATAAGGGTAAGTGTTAGGGTTAGAGTTAGGGTTAGGGTTAGAGTTAGTCTTAGGGTTAGGGTTAGGGTTAGGGTTTGGCTTACGGAAAGGGTAAGGGTTAGGTTTAGGGTTAGGGTTAGGTAAGGATTAGGGTTAGTCTTAGGGTTAGGGTAAGGGTTACAGTTGGCATTAAGTTTAGGGTTAGGTTTAGGGTAAGGGTAAGCGTTGGGGTTAGGGTTAGGGTTAGGGTAAGGGTAAGGGTTAGGGTTAGGGTTACTGTTAGGCTTAGGTTTTGGGATAGGGTTTCGGTAAGGGTAAGGGTTAGGTTTAGGGTTAGTGTTAGGGTTAGGGTTAAGGTTGAGGTTAGGGGTAGGGTAAGGGTAAGGGTTAGGGTTAGGTTTAGGGTTAGGGTTAGTTTAAGGGTAAGGGTTAGGTTTAGGGTTCGGTTTAGGGTTAGGGTTATTGTTAGAGTTATGGTAAGGGTAAGGATTAGGGTTAAGGTTAGGGTTAGGGTTAAGGTTAGTTTTAGGGGTAGGGTAAGGGTTAGGGTTAGGTTTAGGGTTAGGGTTAGGGTAAGGGTGAGGGTTAGGGTTAGGATTAGGGTTGGGGTTAAGGCTAGTGTTAGGGTAACGGTAAGGGTAAGTGTTAGGGTTAGGGTTAGGGTGAGCATTAGGGTTAGGGTTAGGGGTTAGGATTAGGGTTCGGGTTAGGGTTAGGGTAAGTGTTAGTATCAGGGTTAGGGTTAGTGCTACGTTTAGGGTAAGGGTATGGGTTAGGGTAAGGGTTAGGATTAGGGTTAGGGTTAGTGTAAGGGTAAGGGTTAGGGTTAAGGTTAGAGTTAGGGTTAGGGATAGGGTTAGGGTAAGGGTTAGGTTAGGGTAAGCGTTAGGTTTAGGGTTATGGTTAGGTTTAGGGTTTGGGTTAGGGTAAGGGTTAGGGTTAGAGTTAGGGTAAGTGTTAGGGTTAGGGTTAGGGTTAGGGAAAGGGTAAGGGTTAGGGTTAGGGTTAGGGTTAGGCTAAGGATTAGGGTTAGGGTTACGGTAAGTGTTAGGGTTAGTGTTAGGGTTACAGTTAGCATTAAGTTTAGGGTTAGCGTTAGGTTAAGGTTAAGGATTAGAGTTATTGTTAGGGTTAGGGTTAGGATTGGGGTTTAGGGTTAGGGTTAGGGTTAGGGATAGGTTTATGGTTAGGGTTAGGGTAAGGGTAACGGTTAGGGTTAATTTTGAGGTTAGGATAAGGGTAAGGGTTAGGCTTAGACTTAGGGTTAGAGGTTAGCGTTAGGGTTAGGGTTAGGGTTAGGTTTAGGTTTTGGGTTAGGGTTAGGGTTAGGGTAGGGTTTAGGGTTAGGATTAGGGTTAGGGTAAAGGTTACGGTTAGGGTTAGTGTTAGTGTTAGGGTAAAGGTTATGGTTATGGTTAGGGTGAGGGTTAGGGTAAGGGTTAGGTTTAGGGTTAGTGTTAGCATTAAGGTTAGGTTTAGGGTTAGGGTAAGGGTAAGGATTAGGGTTAGGGTTAGGGTTAGGGTCAGGGGTTAGGGTTAGGGTTAGGGTTAAGTTTAGGGTTAGGGTTAGGGTAAGGGTAAGTGTTAGGGTTAGGGTTAGGTTTAGGGTTAGGTTTAGGGTTAGGTTTAAGGTAAGGGTAAGGGTTAGGATTAGGGTTAGGGTTAGGGTTATGGTTAGGGTTAGGTTTAGGTTTAGGGTTAGGGTTAGGGTAAGGGTAAGGATTAGGGATAGGGTTAGGCTTAGGGAAAGGGTAAGGGTTAGGGTTAGGGTTAGGGTTAGCATTAAGGTTAGGGTTAGGGTAAGGATTAGGGTTAGGGTTAGGGTAAGGATTAGGGTTAGGGTTAAGGTTAGGGTAAGGGTTAGAGTTAGGGTTAGGGTTAGCATTAAGTTTAGGGTTAGGTTTAGGGTAAGGGTAAGGGTTAGGGTTAGAATTAGGGTTAGGTTTAGGGCTTAGGTGTAAGTTTAGGTTAGTGTGAGGTTTAGGGTTAGGGTTAGGGTAAGGGTAAGGGTTAGGGTTAGGGTTAGGGTTAGGTTTAAGGTTAGGTTTAGGATATGGATAAGGGTTAGGGTTAGGGTGAGGGGTAGGGTTAAGTTTAGGCTTAGGGTTAGGATTAGGTTTAGGATTATGGTAAGGGTAAGGGTTAGGGTTAGGGTTAGGGTTAGGGTTAGGTTTAAGGTTAGGTTTAGGATATGGATAAGGGTTAGGGTTAGGGTGAGGGGTAGGGTTAAGTTTAGGCTTAGGGTTAGGATTAGGTTTAGGGTTATGGTAAGGGTAAGGGTTAGGGTTAGGGTTAGGGTTAGGTTCAGGTTTAGGGTTAGGGTTAGGGTAGGGTAAGGGTTAGGGTTAGGGTTAGGGTTAGGTTTAGGGTTAGGATTAGGGTTAGGGTTAAGGTTAGGTTTAGGGATGTGTTATGGTTAAGCGTTAGGTTTAGGGTTAGGGTTAGGTTTAGCTTTAGAATTAGTGTTAGGGTGAGGGTAAGGGTTAGGGTTAGGGTTACGGTTAGGGTTAAGGTTAGTGTTAGGGTTAGGGTGAGGGTTAGGGTAAGGGTTAGAGTTAGGATTAGGTTTAGGGTTAGGGAGAGGGTAAGGGTTAGGGTTAGGGTTAGGGTTAGGTTTAGGGTAAGGGTTAGGTTTAGGATTAGGTTTAGGTTCAAGGTTAGCATTAAGGTTATGTTTAGGTTTAGGGTAAGGGTAAGGTTTAGGGTTAGCGTTAGAGTAAGGTTAAGGGTTAGGTTTAGGGTCAGGGTGAGGTGTGGGGTTACGGTTAGATTTAGGGTTAGGGTTAGGATAAGGGTAAGGGTAAGGGCTAGGGTTAGTGTTAGTGTTAGGTTAAGGGTTAGGGTTAGGGATAGGGGTTAGGGTTAGGTTTAGGGTTAGCATTAAAGTTAGGGTTAGAGTTAGGGTTAGGGTTTGGGAAAGGGTAAGGGTTAGGGTTAGTGTTAGGGTTATGGTTTGGGTAAGGGTTAGGGTTAGGGGTAGGGTAAGGGTTAGGGTTAGGGTTTGGATTAGTGTTAGGGTTAGGGTAAGGGTTAGATTTAGGGTTAGGTTTAGGGATCGGGTTAAGTTTAGGGTTGGGGTTAGGGTAAGGGTTAGGGGTAGGGTTAGGTTTAGGGTTCGTGTTAAGGTTAGGGTTAGGGGTTAGGGTTAGGGTAGGGTTTGGGTAAGGGCTAGGTTTTGGTTAGGGTTAGGGTAAGGGTAAGGGTTAGGGTTAGGGTTAGGTTTTGGGAAAGGGTAAGCGTAAGGGTTAGGGTTAGGGTAAGGATTAGGGTTAGGGTTATGGTTAAGGTAAGGGTTAGTGTTAGGGTTAGGGTTAGCATTAAGTTTAGGGTTAGGTTTAGGGTAAGGGTAAGGGTTAGGGATAGGTTTACGGTTAGGGTTAAGGATAGGGTTAGGGTTAGGGTAAGGTTAAGGGATATGGTTAGGGTTAGGGTTAGGAGTTAGGGTTAAGGTTAGGGTTAGGGTTAGGGTTAGGTTTAGGGTAAGGGTAAGTGTTAGGGTTAGGGTGAAGATTAGGTTTAAGGTTACGGTTAGGCTTAGAGTAAGGGTTAAGTTTAGGGTTGTGGTTATTGTTAGGATTAGGGGAATGGTAAGGGTTAGGTTTAGTGTTAGGGTTAGGGTTAGGGTTAGGGTTCGGCTTAGGGTTAGGTTTAGGTTTAGGGTTGCACTTAAGGTTAGGGTTAGCGTTATGGTAAGAGTTAGGGTTAGGGTTAGGGTTAGGGTTAGGATTAGGGTTAGGGTTAGGGTAAGGGTAAGGGTTAGGGTTAGGGTTACAGTTTGGGTTAGGTTTATGGTTAGGGTTAGGGTTACGGAAAGGGTAAGTTTTAGGGTTACGGTTAAGTTTAGGTTTAGGGTAAGGGTTAGGGTTAGGGTTATTTTCAGTGTTAGCATTAAGGTTATGTTTAGGTTTAGGGTAAGGATAAGGGTTAGGGTTAGGGTAAGGGTAAGGGTTAGGGTTAGGGTTAGTGTTAGGGTTAGGGTTAAGGTAAGGGTTAGGGTTAGGGTTAGGGTAAGGGTTAGTGTTAGGGTTAGGTGTTAGGGTTAGGGTTAGTGTTAGAGTTATGGTAAGGGTTAGGGTTAGGGTAAGGGTAATGTTACGGTAAGGGTTAGGTTTAGGGGTTAGGGTTAGGGTTAGTGTTAGGGTAAGGATTAGGGTTAGGGTTTGTGTTAGGGTTAGGGTTAGGGTAAGAGTTAGGGTTAGGGTCAGGGTTAGGTTTAGGGTAAGGGTTAGTGTTAGGGTTAGGGTTAGGCTTAGGGTTAGGGTAAGTGTAAGGGGTAGGGTTAGGGTTAGGGTAAGGGTAAGTGTTATGGTTATGGTTAGGGTTAGGGTTAGGTTAAGGGTAAGGGTTAGGGTTAGGGTTAGAATTAATGTTAGGGTTAGGTTTAGGGTTAGGGGTAGGTTTATCGTTAGGGTAAGGGTAAATGTTAGGTTTAGGGTTAGGGTAAGGGTAAGATTTAGGGTTAGGGTTAGTTTAGGGGTTAGGGTTAGGGTTAGGTTTAGGGTTAGGTTTGGGGTTAGGGTTAAGGTTAGGTTTAGGGATATGGTATGGTTAAGCGTTAGTGTTAGGATTAGGTTTAGGTTTAGCTTTAGAATTAGTGTTAGGGTGAGGGTAAGGGTTAGGGTTAGGGTTACGGTTAGGGTTAAAGTTAGTGTTAGGGTTAGGTTGAGGGTTAGGGTAAGGGTTAGAGTTAGGATTAGGTTTAGGGTTAGGGAAAGGGTAAGGGTTAGGGTTAGGGTTAGGGTTAGGTTTAGGGTAAGGGTTAGGTTTAGGATTAGGGTTAGGTTCAAGGTTAGCCTTAAGTTTATGTTTAGGCTTAGGGTAAGGGTAAGGTTTAGGGTTAGCGTTAGAGTAAGGTTAAGGGTTAGGGTTAGGGTCAGGGTGAGGTGTGGGGTTAGGGTTAGATTTAGGGTTAGGGTTAGGATAAGGGTAAGGGTAAGGGCTAGGGTTAGTGTTAGTGTTAGGGTAAGGGTTAGGGTTAGGGATAGGGGTTAGGGTTAGGGTTAGGGTTAGCATTAAAGTTAGGGTTAGGGTTTGGGAAAGGGTAAGGGTTAGGGTTAGTGTTAGTGTTATGGTGAGGGTAAGGGGTAGGGGTAGGGGTAGGGTAAGGGTTAGGTTTAGGGTTTGGATTAGGGTTAGGGTTAGGGTAAGGGTTAGATTTAGGGTTAGGTTTAGGGTTCTGGTTAAGTTTAGGGTTGGGGTTAGTGTAAGGGTTAGGGGTAGGGTTAGGTTTAGGGTTCGTGTTAAGGTTAGGGTTAGGGGTTAGGGTTAGGGTTAGGGTTAGGGTAAGGGTTAGGGTAAGGGTTAGGGTTAGGTTAAGGGTCAGTGTTAGGGTTTGTGTTAGGGTTAGGTTTAGGGTTAGGGTAAGTGTTAGGGTTAGGGTTAGGTTTAGGGTTCGGAAAGGTTAGGGTTGGCGTTAGGCTAAGCTTAAGGATAAGGGTTGGGTTAGGGTAAGGGTTAGGGTTAGGTTTAGGGATAAGGTTAGTGGTTAGGGTTAGGGTTAGGGTTAGGGTTATAGTTAGGTTTAGGGTTAGGGTTAGGGTAAGGGTTGGGTTTAGGGTTAGGTTTAGGGTATGGATAAGGGTTAGGGTTAGGGTTAGGTTTAGGGTTAGGGTATGGGTTAGGGTTAGATTTAGAGTAAGGATAAGGTTAAGGGTTAGGGTTAGGGTTAGGGTTAGGGTACGGGGAAGGGTTAGGTTTAAGGTTAGGGTTAGGTTTAGGTTTGGTGTTAGGGTTAGAGTAAGGGTAGGGTTTAGGTTTAGGGTTAGGGTTAGTTTTAGGTTTAGGTTTAGGGTTAGGGTAAGGGAAAGAGTTAGGGTTAAGGGTAGGGTTAGGGTTAGGGTTAGGGTAAGGTTTAGGGTTAGGTTTACGGTTAGGGTTAGGGTAAGGGTTAGGGTTAGGGTTAGGGTGATTGTTAGGGTTAGGGTTAGGGGTTAGGGTTAGTGTTAGGGTTAGGGTTAGGGTTAGGGTTAGTGTAAGTGTTAGAGTTAGAGTTAGGGTAAGGGTAAGGGTTAGGGTTAGGGTTAGTGTTAGGGTTAGGGTAAGGTTTAGGGTTAGGGTTAGGGTTAGGGTGAGTGATAGGGTTAGGGTTAGGGTTAGGGGTTAGGGTTAGTGTTAGGGTTAGTGAAAGGGTTAGGGTTAGGGTTAGTATTAGTTTTAGGGTTAGGGGTTAGGGTAAGGGTTAGGTTTAGGGATACGGTAAGGTTAGGGTTAGGGATAGGTTTAGATAATGATAAGTGTTAGGGATAGAGTTAGGGTTAGGGTAAGGGTAAGGTTTAGGGTTAGGGTTAGGGATAGGATAAGGTTAGGGTTAGGGTTAGGGTTAGGGTTAGGGTTAAGTTTAGGTTTTGGGTTAGGGTAAGGTTAAGGGTAATTGTTAGGGTTATGGTTAGGGTTAGGTTTTGGGAAAGGGTAAGTGTTAGGGTTAGGGTTAGGGTTAGGGTAAGGATTAGGGTTAGGGTTATTGTTAGGGTAAGGGTTAGTGTTAGAATTAGGGTTAGCATTAAGGTTAGGGTTAGTGTTAGGGTAAGGGTAAGGTTTAGGATTAGGGTTACGGTAAGGTTAAGGATAGGGTTAGGGTTAGGGTAAGGTTAAGGGATAGGGTTAGGGTTAGGGTTAGGAGTATGGTTAAGGTTAGCGTTAGGTTTAGGGTTAGGGTAAGGGTAAGTGTTAGGGTTAGGTTTAGGGTTAGGGTTAGGTTTATGGTTTGGTTTAGGGTTAGGGTTAGGGTTAGGGTATGGATAAGGGTTAGGGTTAGGTTTAGGTTTAGGGTTAGGGTAAGTGTTAGGGTTAGATTTAGAGTAAGGATAAGGTTAACGTTTAGGGTTAGGGTTAGGGTTAGGGTAAGGGTAAGGGTTATGTTAGGGTTAGGGTTAGGGTTAGGTTTGGTGTTAGGGTTAGAGTAAGGGTAGGGATTAGGTTTAAGGTTAGGATTTGTTTTAGGGTTAGGGTTAGGGTTAGGGTTAGGGTTAGGGTAAGGGAAAGAGTTAGGGTTAAGTTTAGGGTTAGGGTTAGGGTAAGGGTTAGGGTTAGGGTAAGTGTTAGTGTTCGGGTTAGGGTTAGGGTTAGGGTTAGGGTAAGGGTAAGGGTAAGGGTTAGGGTTAGGTTTAGGGTTGGGTTTAAGGTTAGAGTTAGGGTTAGGGTAAGGGTAAGGGTTAGGGTTAGTGTTAGGGTTAGGGTAAGGGTTAGGGTTAGGGTTATGGTTAGGGTGAGTGTTAGGGTTAGGGTTAGGGTTAGGGGTTAGGGTTAGTGTTAGGGTTAGTGTAAGGGTTAGGTTTAGGGTTAGGGTAAGTGTTAGGGTTAGGGTTAATGTTAGGGTAAGGGTATGGTTTAGAGTTAGGGTTAGGCTTAATGTTAGGGTTAGGGGTTAGGGTAAGGGTTAGGTTAAGGGTTACGGTAAGGGTTAGGGTTAGGGATAGGTTTAGATAAGGGTAAGTGTTAGGGTTAGAGTTAGGGTTAGGGTTAGAGTTAGTCTTAGGGTTAGGGTTAGGGTTAGGGTTTGGCTTACGGAAAGGGTAAGGGTTAGGTTTAGGGTTAGGGTTAGGTAAGGATTAGGGTTAGTCTTAGGGTTAGGGTAAGGGTTACAGTTGGCATTAAGTTTAGGGTTAGGTTTAGGGTAAGGGTAAGCGTTGGGGTTAGGGTTAGGGTTAGGGTAAGGGTAAGGGTTAGGGTTAGGGTTACTGTTAGGCTTAGGTTTTGGGATAGGGTTTCGGTAAGGGTAAGGGTTAGGTTTAGGGTTAGTGTTAGGGTTAGGGTTAAGGTTGAGGTTAGGGGTAGGGTAAGGGTAAGGGTTAGGGTTAGGTTTAGGGTTAGGGTTAGTTTAAGGGTAAGGGTTAGGTTTAGGGTTCGGTTTAGGGTTAGGGTTATTGTTAGAGTTATGGTAAGGGTAAGGATTAGGGTTAAGGTTAGGGTTAGGGTTAAGGTTAGTTTTAGGGGTAGGGTAAGGGTTAGGGTTAGGTTTAGGGTTAGGGTTAGGGTAAGGGTGAGGGTTAGGGTTAGGATTAGGGTTGGGGTTAAGGCTAGTGTTAGGGTAACGGTAAGGGTAAGTGTTAGGGTTAGGGTTAGGGTGAGCATTAGGGTTAGGGTTAGGGGTTAGGATTAGGGTTCGGGTTAGGGTTAGGGTAAGTGTTAGTATCAGGGTTAGGGTTAGTGCTACGTTTAGGGTAAGGGTATGGGTTAGGGTAAGGGTTAGGATTAGGGTTAGGGTTAGTGTAAGGGTAAGGGTTAGGGTTAAGGTTAGAGTTAGGGTTAGGGATAGGGTTAGGGTAAGGGTTAGGTTAGGGTAAGGGTTAGGTTTAGGGTTATGGTTAGGTTTAGGGTTTGGGTTAGGGTAAGGGTTAGGGTTAGAGTTAGGGTAAGTGTTAGGGTTAGGGTTAGGGTTAGGGAAAGGGTAAGGGTTAGGGTTAGGGTTAGGGTTAGGCTAAGGATTAGGGTTAGGGTTACGGTAAGTGTTAGGGTTAGTGTTAGGGTTACAGTTAGCATTAAGTTTAGGGTTAGCGTTAGGTTAAGGTTAAGGATTAGAGTTATTGTTAGGGTTAGGGTTAGGATTGGGGTTTAGGGTTAGGGTTAGGGTTAGGGATAGGTTTATGGTTAGGGTTAGGGTAAGGGTAACGGTTAGGGTTAATTTTGAGGTTAGGATAAGGGTAAGGGTTAGGCTTAGACTTAGGGTTAGAGGTTAGCGTTAGGGTTAGGGTTAGGGTTAGGTTTAGGTTTTGGGTTAGGGTTAGGGTTAGGGTAGGGTTTAGGGTTAGGATTAGGGTTAGGGTAAAGGTTACGGTTAGGGTTAGTGTTAGTGTTAGGGTAAAGGTTATGGTTATGGTTAGGGTGAGGGTTAGGGTAAGGGTTAGGTTTAGGGTTAGTGTTAGCATTAAGGTTAGGTTTAGGGTTAGGGTAAGGGTAAGGATTAGGGTTAGGGTTAGGGTTAGGGTCAGGGGTTAGGGTTAGGGTTAGGGTTAAGTTTAGGGTTAGGGTTAGGGTAAGGGTAAGTGTTAGGGTTAGGGTTAGGTTTAGGGTTAGGTTTAGGGTTAGGTTTAAGGTAAGGGTAAGGGTTAGGATTAGGGTTAGGGTTAGGGTTATGGTTAGGGTTAGGTTTAGGTTTAGGGTTAGGGTTAGGGTAAGGGTAAGGATTAGGGATAGGGTTAGGCTTAGGGAAAGGGTAAGGGTTAGGGTTAGGGTTAGGGTTAGCATTAAGGTTAGGGTTAGGGTAAGGATTAGGGTTAGGGTTAGGGTAAGGATTAGGGTTAGGGTTAAGGTTAGGGTAAGGGTTAGAGTTAGGGTTAGGGTTAGCATTAAGTTTAGGGTTAGGTTTAGGGTAAGGGTAAGGGTTAGGGTTAGAATTAGGGTTAGGTTTAGGGCTTAGGTGTAAGTTTAGGTTAGTGTGAGGTTTAGGGTTAGGGTTAGGGTAAGGGTAAGGGTTAGGGTTAGGGTTAGGGTTAGGTTTAAGGTTAGGTTTAGGATATGGATAAGGGTTAGGGTTAGGGTGAGGGGTAGGGTTAAGTTTAGGCTTAGGGTTAGGATTAGGTTTAGGATTATGGTAAGGGTAAGGGTTAGGGTTAGGGTTAGGGTTAGGGTTAGGTTTAAGGTTAGGTTTAGGATATGGATAAGGGTTAGGGTTAGGGTGAGGGGTAGGGTTAAGTTTAGGCTTAGGGTTAGGATTAGGTTTAGGGTTATGGTAAGGGTAAGGGTTAGGGTTAGGGTTAGGGTTAGGTTCAGGTTTAGGGTTAGGGTTAGGGTAGGGTAAGGGTTAGGGTTAGGGTTAGGGTTAGGTTTAGGGTTAGGATTAGGGTTAGGGTTAAGGTTAGGTTTAGGGATGTGTTATGGTTAAGCGTTAGGTTTAGGGTTAGGGTTAGGTTTAGCTTTAGAATTAGTGTTAGGGTGAGGGTAAGGGTTAGGGTTAGGGTTACGGTTAGGGTTAAGGTTAGTGTTAGGGTTAGGGTGAGGGTTAGGGTAAGGGTTAGAGTTAGGATTAGGTTTAGGGTTAGGGAGAGGGTAAGGGTTAGGGTTAGGGTTAGGGTTAGGTTTAGGGTAAGGGTTAGGTTTAGGATTAGGTTTAGGTTCAAGGTTAGCATTAAGGTTATGTTTAGGTTTAGGGTAAGGGTAAGGTTTAGGGTTAGCGTTAGAGTAAGGTTAAGGGTTAGGTTTAGGGTCAGGGTGAGGTGTGGGGTTACGGTTAGATTTAGGGTTAGGGTTAGGATAAGGGTAAGGGTAAGGGCTAGGGTTAGTGTTAGTGTTAGGTTAAGGGTTAGGGTTAGGGATAGGGGTTAGGGTTAGGTTTAGGGTTAGCATTAAAGTTAGGGTTAGAGTTAGGGTTAGGGTTTGGGAAAGGGTAAGGGTTAGGGTTAGTGTTAGGGTTATGGTTTGGGTAAGGGTTAGGGTTAGGGGTAGGGTAAGGGTTAGGGTTAGGGTTTGGATTAGTGTTAGGGTTAGGGTAAGGGTTAGATTTAGGGTTAGGTTTAGGGATCGGGTTAAGTTTAGGGTTGGGGTTAGGGTAAGGGTTAGGGGTAGGGTTAGGTTTAGGGTTCGTGTTAAGGTTAGGGTTAGGGGTTAGGGTTAGGGTAGGGTTTGGGTAAGGGCTAGGTTTTGGTTAGGGTTAGGGTAAGGGTAAGGGTTAGGGTTAGGGTTAGGTTTTGGGAAAGGGTAAGCGTAAGGGTTAGGGTTAGGGTAAGGATTAGGGTTAGGGTTATGGTTAAGGTAAGGGTTAGTGTTAGGGTTAGGGTTAGCATTAAGTTTAGGGTTAGGTTTAGGGTAAGGGTAAGGGTTAGGGATAGGTTTACGGTTAGGGTTAAGGATAGGGTTAGGGTTAGGGTAAGGTTAAGGGATATGGTTAGGGTTAGGGTTAGGAGTTAGGGTTAAGGTTAGGGTTAGGGTTAGGGTTAGGTTTAGGGTAAGGGTAAGTGTTAGGGTTAGGGTGAAGATTAGGTTTAAGGTTACGGTTAGGCTTAGAGTAAGGGTTAAGTTTAGGGTTGTGGTTATTGTTAGGATTAGGGGAATGGTAAGGGTTAGGTTTAGTGTTAGGGTTAGGGTTAGGGTTAGGGTTCGGCTTAGGGTTAGGTTTAGGTTTAGGGTTGCACTTAAGGTTAGGGTTAGCGTTATGGTAAGAGTTAGGGTTAGGGTTAGGGTTAGGGTTAGGATTAGGGTTAGGGTTAGGGTAAGGGTAAGGGTTAGGGTTAGGGTTACAGTTTGGGTTAGGTTTATGGTTAGGGTTAGGGTTACGGAAAGGGTAAGTTTTAGGGTTACGGTTAAGTTTAGGTTTAGGGTAAGGGTTAGGGTTAGGGTTATTTTCAGTGTTAGCATTAAGGTTATGTTTAGGTTTAGGGTAAGGATAAGGGTTAGGGTTAGGGTAAGGGTAAGGGTTAGGGTTAGGGTTAGTGTTAGGGTTAGGGTTAAGGTAAGGGTTAGGGTTAGGGTTAGGGTAAGGGTTAGTGTTAGGGTTAGGTGTTAGGGTTAGGGTTAGTGTTAGAGTTATGGTAAGGGTTAGGGTTAGGGTAAGGGTAATGTTACGGTAAGGGTTAGGTTTAGGGGTTAGGGTTAGGGTTAGTGTTAGGGTAAGGATTAGGGTTAGGGTTTGTGTTAGGGTTAGGGTTAGGGTAAGAGTTAGGGTTAGGGTCAGGGTTAGGTTTAGGGTAAGGGTTAGTGTTAGGGTTAGGGTTAGGCTTAGGGTTAGGGTAAGTGTAAGGGGTAGGGTTAGGGTTAGGGTAAGGGTAAGTGTTATGGTTATGGTTAGGGTTAGGGTTAGGTTAAGGGTAAGGGTTAGGGTTAGGGTTAGAATTAATGTTAGGGTTAGGTTTAGGGTTAGGGGTAGGTTTATCGTTAGGGTAAGGGTAAATGTTAGGTTTAGGGTTAGGGTAAGGGTAAGATTTAGGGTTAGGGTTAGTTTAGGGGTTAGGGTTAGGGTTAGGTTTAGGGTTAGGTTTGGGGTTAGGGTTAAGGTTAGGTTTAGGGATATGGTATGGTTAAGCGTTAGTGTTAGGATTAGGTTTAGGTTTAGCTTTAGAATTAGTGTTAGGGTGAGGGTAAGGGTTAGGGTTAGGGTTACGGTTAGGGTTAAAGTTAGTGTTAGGGTTAGGTTGAGGGTTAGGGTAAGGGTTAGAGTTAGGATTAGGTTTAGGGTTAGGGAAAGGGTAAGGGTTAGGGTTAGGGTTAGGGTTAGGTTTAGGGTAAGGGTTAGGTTTAGGATTAGGGTTAGGTTCAAGGTTAGCCTTAAGTTTATGTTTAGGCTTAGGGTAAGGGTAAGGTTTAGGGTTAGCGTTAGAGTAAGGTTAAGGGTTAGGGTTAGGGTCAGGGTGAGGTGTGGGGTTAGGGTTAGATTTAGGGTTAGGGTTAGGATAAGGGTAAGGGTAAGGGCTAGGGTTAGTGTTAGTGTTAGGGTAAGGGTTAGGGTTAGGGATAGGGGTTAGGGTTAGGGTTAGGGTTAGCATTAAAGTTAGGGTTAGGGTTTGGGAAAGGGTAAGGGTTAGGGTTAGTGTTAGTGTTATGGTGAGGGTAAGGGGTAGGGGTAGGGGTAGGGTAAGGGTTAGGTTTAGGGTTTGGATTAGGGTTAGGGTTAGGGTAAGGGTTAGATTTAGGGTTAGGTTTAGGGTTCTGGTTAAGTTTAGGGTTGGGGTTAGTGTAAGGGTTAGGGGTAGGGTTAGGTTTAGGGTTCGTGTTAAGGTTAGGGTTAGGGGTTAGGGTTAGGGTTAGGGTTAGGGTAAGGGTTAGGGTAAGGGTTAGGGTTAGGTTAAGGGTCAGTGTTAGGGTTTGTGTTAGGGTTAGGTTTAGGGTTAGGGTAAGTGTTAGGGTTAGGGTTAGGTTTAGGGTTCGGAAAGGTTAGGGTTGGCGTTAGGCTAAGCTTAAGGATAAGGGTTGGGTTAGGGTAAGGGTTAGGGTTAGGTTTAGGGATAAGGTTAGTGGTTAGGGTTAGGGTTAGGGTTAGGGTTATAGTTAGGTTTAGGGTTAGGGTTAGGGTAAGGGTTGGGTTTAGGGTTAGGTTTAGGGTATGGATAAGGGTTAGGGTTAGGGTTAGGTTTAGGGTTAGGGTATGGGTTAGGGTTAGATTTAGAGTAAGGATAAGGTTAAGGGTTAGGGTTAGGGTTAGGGTTAGGGTACGGGGAAGGGTTAGGTTTAAGGTTAGGGTTAGGTTTAGGTTTGGTGTTAGGGTTAGAGTAAGGGTAGGGTTTAGGTTTAGGGTTAGGGTTAGTTTTAGGTTTAGGTTTAGGGTTAGGGTAAGGGAAAGAGTTAGGGTTAAGGGTAGGGTTAGGGTTAGGGTTAGGGTAAGGTTTAGGGTTAGGTTTACGGTTAGGGTTAGGGTAAGGGTTAGGGTTAGGGTTAGGGTGATTGTTAGGGTTAGGGTTAGGGGTTAGGGTTAGTGTTAGGGTTAGGGTTAGGGTTAGGGTTAGTGTAAGTGTTAGAGTTAGAGTTAGGGTAAGGGTAAGGGTTAGGGTTAGGGTTAGTGTTAGGGTTAGGGTAAGGTTTAGGGTTAGGGTTAGGGTTAGGGTGAGTGATAGGGTTAGGGTTAGGGTTAGGGGTTAGGGTTAGTGTTAGGGTTAGTGAAAGGGTTAGGGTTAGGGTTAGTATTAGTTTTAGGGTTAGGGGTTAGGGTAAGGGTTAGGTTTAGGGATACGGTAAGGTTAGGGTTAGGGATAGGTTTAGATAATGATAAGTGTTAGGGATAGAGTTAGGGTTAGGGTAAGGGTAAGGTTTAGGGTTAGGGTTAGGGATAGGATAAGGTTAGGGTTAGGGTTAGGGTTAGGGTTAGGGTTAAGTTTAGGTTTTGGGTTAGGGTAAGGTTAAGGGTAATTGTTAGGGTTATGGTTAGGGTTAGGTTTTGGGAAAGGGTAAGTGTTAGGGTTAGGGTTAGGGTTAGGGTAAGGATTAGGGTTAGGGTTATTGTTAGGGTAAGGGTTAGTGTTAGAATTAGGGTTAGCATTAAGGTTAGGGTTAGTGTTAGGGTAAGGGTAAGGTTTAGGATTAGGGTTACGGTAAGGTTAAGGATAGGGTTAGGGTTAGGGTAAGGTTAAGGGATAGGGTTAGGGTTAGGGTTAGGAGTATGGTTAAGGTTAGCGTTAGGTTTAGGGTTAGGGTAAGGGTAAGTGTTAGGGTTAGGTTTAGGGTTAGGGTTAGGTTTATGGTTTGGTTTAGGGTTAGGGTTAGGGTTAGGGTATGGATAAGGGTTAGGGTTAGGTTTAGGTTTAGGGTTAGGGTAAGTGTTAGGGTTAGATTTAGAGTAAGGATAAGGTTAACGTTTAGGGTTAGGGTTAGGGTTAGGGTAAGGGTAAGGGTTATGTTAGGGTTAGGGTTAGGGTTAGGTTTGGTGTTAGGGTTAGAGTAAGGGTAGGGATTAGGTTTAAGGTTAGGATTTGTTTTAGGGTTAGGGTTAGGGTTAGGGTTAGGGTTAGGGTAAGGGAAAGAGTTAGGGTTAAGTTTAGGGTTAGGGTTAGGGTAAGGGTTAGGGTTAGGGTAAGTGTTAGTGTTCGGGTTAGGGTTAGGGTTAGGGTTAGGGTAAGGGTAAGGGTAAGGGTTAGGGTTAGGTTTAGGGTTGGGTTTAAGGTTAGAGTTAGGGTTAGGGTAAGGGTAAGGGTTAGGGTTAGTGTTAGGGTTAGGGTAAGGGTTAGGGTTAGGGTTATGGTTAGGGTGAGTGTTAGGGTTAGGGTTAGGGTTAGGGGTTAGGGTTAGTGTTAGGGTTAGTGTAAGGGTTAGGTTTAGGGTTAGGGTAAGTGTTAGGGTTAGGGTTAATGTTAGGGTAAGGGTATGGTTTAGAGTTAGGGTTAGGCTTAATGTTAGGGTTAGGGGTTAGGGTAAGGGTTAGGTTAAGGGTTACGGTAAGGGTTAGGGTTAGGGATAGGTTTAGATAAGGGTAAGTGTTAGGGTTAGAGTTAGGGTTAGGGTTAGAGTTAGTCTTAGGGTTAGGGTTAGGGTTAGGGTTTGGCTTACGGAAAGGGTAAGGGTTAGGTTTAGGGTTAGGGTTAGGTAAGGATTAGGGTTAGTCTTAGGGTTAGGGTAAGGGTTACAGTTGGCATTAAGTTTAGGGTTAGGTTTAGGGTAAGGGTAAGCGTTGGGGTTAGGGTTAGGGTTAGGGTAAGGGTAAGGGTTAGGGTTAGGGTTACTGTTAGGCTTAGGTTTTGGGATAGGGTTTCGGTAAGGGTAAGGGTTAGGTTTAGGGTTAGTGTTAGGGTTAGGGTTAAGGTTGAGGTTAGGGGTAGGGTAAGGGTAAGGGTTAGGGTTAGGTTTAGGGTTAGGGTTAGTTTAAGGGTAAGGGTTAGGTTTAGGGTTCGGTTTAGGGTTAGGGTTATTGTTAGAGTTATGGTAAGGGTAAGGATTAGGGTTAAGGTTAGGGTTAGGGTTAAGGTTAGTTTTAGGGGTAGGGTAAGGGTTAGGGTTAGGTTTAGGGTTAGGGTTAGGGTAAGGGTGAGGGTTAGGGTTAGGATTAGGGTTGGGGTTAAGGCTAGTGTTAGGGTAACGGTAAGGGTAAGTGTTAGGGTTAGGGTTAGTGTTAGAGTTATGGTAAGGGTTAGGGTTAGGGTAAGGGTAATGTTACGGTAAGGGTTAGGTTTAGGGGTTAGGGTTAGGGTTAGTGTTAGGGTAAGGATTAGGGTTAGGGTTTGTGTTAGGGTTAGGGTTAGGGTAAGAGTTAGGGTTAGGGTCAGGGTTAGGTTTAGGGTAAGGGTTAGTGTTAGGGTTAGGGTTAGGCTTAGGGTTAGGGTAAGTGTAAGGGGTAGGGTTAGGGTTAGGGTAAGGGTAAGTGTTATGGTTATGGTTAGGGTTAGGGTTAGGTTAAGGGTAAGGGTTAGGGTTAGGGTTAGAATTAATGTTAGGGTTAGGTTTAGGGTTAGGGGTAGGTTTATCGTTAGGGTAAGGGTAAATGTTAGGTTTAGGGTTAGGGTAAGGGTAAGATTTAGGGTTAGGGTTAGTTTAGGGGTTAGGGTTAGGGTTAGGTTTAGGGTTAGGTTTGGGGTTAGGGTTAAGGTTAGGTTTAGGGATATGGTATGGTTAAGCGTTAGTGTTAGGATTAGGTTTAGGTTTAGCTTTAGAATTAGTGTTAGGGTGAGGGTAAGGGTTAGGGTTAGGGTTACGGTTAGGGTTAAAGTTAGTGTTAGGGTTAGGTTGAGGGTTAGGGTAAGGGTTAGAGTTAGGATTAGGTTTAGGGTTAGGGAAAGGGTAAGGGTTAGGGTTAGGGTTAGGGTTAGGTTTAGGGTAAGGGTTAGGTTTAGGATTAGGGTTAGGTTCAAGGTTAGCCTTAAGTTTATGTTTAGGCTTAGGGTAAGGGTAAGGTTTAGGGTTAGCGTTAGAGTAAGGTTAAGGGTTAGGGTTAGGGTCAGGGTGAGGTGTGGGGTTAGGGTTAGATTTAGGGTTAGGGTTAGGATAAGGGTAAGGGTAAGGGCTAGGGTTAGTGTTAGTGTTAGGGTAAGGGTTAGGGTTAGGGATAGGGGTTAGGGTTAGGGTTAGGGTTAGCATTAAAGTTAGGGTTAGGGTTTGGGAAAGGGTAAGGGTTAGGGTTAGTGTTAGTGTTATGGTGAGGGTAAGGGGTAGGGGTAGGGGTAGGGTAAGGGTTAGGGTTAGGGTTTGGATTAGGGTTAGGGTTAGGGTAAGGGTTAGATTTAGGGTTAGGTTTAGGGTTCTGGTTAAGTTTAGGGTTGGGGTTAGTGTAAGGGTTAGGGGTAGGGTTAGGTTTAGGGTTCGTGTTAAGGTTAGGGTTAGGGGTTAGGGTTAGGGTTAGGGTTAGGGTAAGGGTTAGGGTAAGGGTTAGGGTTAGGTTAAGGGTCAGTGTTAGGGTTTGTGTTAGGGTTAGGTTTAGGGTTAGGGTAAGTGTTAGGGTTAGGGTTAGGTTTAGGGTTCGGAAAGGTTAGGGTTGGCGTTAGGCTAAGCTTAAGGATAAGGGTTGGGTTAGGGTAAGGGTTAGGGTTAGGTTTAGGGATAAGGTTAGTGGTTAGGGTTAGGGTTAGGGTTAGGGTTATAGTTAGGTTTAGGGTTAGGGTTAGGGTAAGGGTTAGGTTTAGGTTTAGGATTAGGGTTAGGTTTAGGGTTAGGGTTAGCGTAAGGGTAAGGTTTAGGGTTAGGGTTAGGGATAGGGTTAAGGTTAGGGTTAGGGTTAGGGTTAGTTTAATGGTTAGGTTTCGATTAGGGTTAGGGTAAGGGTAAGGGTTAGGGTTAGGGTTAGGTTTTGTGAAAGGGTAAGCGTAAGGGTTAGGGTTAGCGTAAGGATTAGGGTTAAGGTTATGATTAGGGTAAGGGTTAGTGTTAGGGTTAGGGTTAGCATTAAGTTTAGGGTTAGGTTTAGGGTAAGGGTAAGGGTTAGGGATAGGTTTACGGTTAGGGTTAAGGATAGGGTTAGGGTTAGGGTAGGGTTAAGGGATACGGTTAGGGTTAGGGTTAGGAGTTAGGGTTAAGTTTAGGGTTAGGGTTAGTGTTAGGTTTAGGGTAAGGGTAAGTGTTAGGGTTAGGGTGAGGATTAGGTTTAAGGTTAGGGTTAGGGTTAGAAGAAGTGTTAGGTTTAGGGTTGGGGTTAGGGTTAGGATTAGGGGAAGGGTAAGGATTAGGTTTAGTGTTAGGGTTAGGGTTAGGGTTAAGGTTCGGCTTAGGGTTAGGTTTAGGTTTAGGGTTGCACTTAAGGTTAGGGTTAGCGTTAGGGTAAGGGTAAGGGTTAGGGTTAGGTTTAGGGTGAAGGTTAGTGTTAGGGTTAGGTTTAGAGTTAGGGTAAGGGTAAGTGTTAGGGGTAAGGTTAGTGTTAGGCTTAGGGTTTGGATTAGGGTTAGGGTAAGGGTAAGGGTAAGGTTTAGGGTTAGTGTTAAGGTTAGGGTAAGGGTTAGGGTTAGGGTTAGGGATTAGGGTTAGGGTTAGGGTTAGGTTTAGGGTTAAGGTTAGGGTTAGGGTTAGGTTTAGGTTTAGGGTTAGGGTAAGGGTAAGGGTTAGGGTTAGTTTTAGGGTAAGGATTAGGGTTAGGGTTAGGGTAAGGGTAAGGCTTAGGGTTAGGGTTACAGTTTGGGTTAGGTTTAAGGTTAGGGTTAGGGTTACGGAAAGGGTAAGTGTTAGGGTTACGGTTAAGTTTAGGTTTAGGGTAAGGTTTAGGGTTAGGGTTATTTTCAGTGTTAGCATTAAGGTTATGTTTAGGTTTAGGGTAAGGGTAAGGGTTAGGGTTAGGGTAAGGGTAAGGGTTAGGGTTAGGGTTAGTGTTAGGGTTAGGGTTAAGGTAAGGGTTAGGGTTAGGGTTAGGGTAAGGGTTAGTGTTAGGGTTAGGTGTTAGGGTTAGGGTTAAGGTTAGATTTATGGTAAGGGTTAGGGTTAGGGTAAGGGTAAGGTTACGGTAAGGGTTAGGTTTAGGGTTAGTGTTAGGGTTAGGATTAGGGTTAGGGTTTGGGTTAGGGTTAGGTTTAGGTTTAGGGTTTGTGTTAGGCTTAGGGATAGGGTAAGAGTTAGGGTTAGGTTCAGGGTTAGGTTTAGGGTAAGGGTTAGTGTTAGGGTTAGGGTTAGGCTTAGGGTTAGGGTAAGGGTAAGGGGTAGGGTTATGGTTAGGGTTAGGGTTTGGGTATGGGTTAAGGTAAGGGTAAGTGTTATGGTTATGGTTAGGGTTAGGGTTAGGTTTATCGTTAGGGTAAAGTTAAATGTTAGGTTTAGGGTTAGGGTAAGGGTAAGATTTAGGGTTAGGGTTAGGGTTAGGGTTAGGGGGTTAGGGTTAGGGTTAGGTTTAGGGTTAGGTTTGGGGTTAGGGTAAGGGTTAGGGTTAGTGTTAGGGTTATGGTAATGGTTAGGTTTAGGGTTAGGGTTAGGTTTAGGGTAAGGTTTAGGGTAAGGGTAAGGGTAAGGTTTAGGTTTAGAGTTGGGGTTAGGGGTTATGGTTAGGGCTAGGTTTAGGGTTAGGGTTAAGGTAAGTGTATGGGTTAGGGATAGGGTAAGGGATAGGGTTAGGTTTAGGGTAAGGGTAAAGTTTAGGGTTAGGGTTAGGGTTAGGGTTAGGGTTAGGGTATGGGTTAGGGTTTGATTTAGGGTAAGGATAAGGTTAAGGGTTAGGGTTAGGGTTAGGCTAAGGGTAATGGTTAAGGTTAGGGTTACGTTTGGGGTTAGGGTTAGGGTAAGGGTAGGGTTTAGGGTTAGGGTTAGGGTTAGTTTTAAGGTTAGGTTTAGGATAAGGTTGAGGGTTAGGGTTAACGTTAGCTTTGGGGTTAGGGTTAGGGTTAGGGTAAGGGTTAGCGTTAGGGTAAGTGTTAGGTTTAGTATTAGGGTGAGGGTTATGTTTATAGTTAGGGTTAGGGTAAGGGTAAGGGTTAGGGTTAGTGTTAGGGTTAGAGTAAGGTTTAGGGTTAGGGTTAGGGTTAGGGTGAGTGTTAGGGTTAGGGTTAGGGTTAGTGGTTAGGGTTAGTGTTAGGGTAAGGGTAAGGGTTAGGGTTAGGGTTACGGTAAGTGTTAGTTTTAGGGTTAGGGTTAGGGTAAGGGTAAGGTTTAGAGTTAGGGTTAGGGTTACTGTTAGGGTTAGGCTTAGGTTTAGGTTTAGGGTAAGGGTTAGGGTTAGGGTTAGGTTTATCTAAGGGTAAGTGTTAGGGTTAGGGTTAGGGTTAGTCTTAGGGTTAGTGTTAGGGTTAGGGTTAGGATTACGGAAAGGGTAAGAGTTAGGGTTAGGGTTAGGGTTAGTGGTTAGGGTTAGGCTTAGGGTTAGGGTAAGGGTTAGGGTTAGGGTTATGGTAAGTGTTAGGTTTAGGGTTAGGGTTAGGGTAAGGGTAAGTGTTAGAGTTAGGGTTAGGGTTACTGTTAGGGTTAGGCTTAGGTTTAGGGTTAGGGTAATGGTTAGGGTTAGGTTTAGATAAGGGTAAGTGTTAGGATTAGGGTTAGGATTAGGGTTAGGGTTAGTCTTAGGGTTAGTGTTAGGGTTAGGTAACGGTAAGGGTTAGGGTTAGGGTTATTGTTAGGGTTTAGGATTAGCGTTACTGTTAGGGTAAGGGAAAGAGTTAGGGTTAGGGGTTAGTGGTAGGGTTCGGGTTAGGGTAAGGTTAGGTTTAGGGTCAGGGTTAGAGTTAGGGTAAGGGTAAGTGTTAGGGTTAGGGTTAGGCTTAGGTTTACGGTAAGGGTAAGGGGTAGGGCTATGGTTAGGGTTAGGGTTTGGGTAACGGTTAGGGTGAGGGTTAGGGTTAGGTTTAGGGTTAGGGTTAGGGTAAGGCTAAGGGCTAGGTTTAGGGTTAGAGTTAGGGTTAGGGTTAAGGTTAGGGTTACGGTTAGGGTAAGGGTTAGGTTTAGGGTTAAGTTTAGGGTTAGGGTAAGGGTAAGTGTTAGGGTTAGGGTTACGGTTAGTGTTAGGGGTTAGGGCTAGGGTTAATGTTAGGGTTAGGGTTAGGGTTAGGGTTAAGGAAAGTGTAAGGGTTAGGGTAAGGGTTAGGGTTAGGGTTAGGGTTAGCGTAAGGATTAGGGTTAGGGTTAGGGTTGTGGGAAGGTTTAAGGGTAGGTTTAGCGTTAGGGTTAACATTAAGGTTAGGTTTTGGGTTAGGGTAAGGGTAAGGGTTAGGTTAGAGTTAGGTTTAGGGCAAGCATTAGGGTTAGGTTAGGGTTAGGGTAAGGGTTAGGGTTAGGGTTAGGGTTAGGGTTAGCAATAATGTTAGGGTTAGGTTTAGGGTAAGTGTAAGGGTTAGTGTTAGGGTTAGGTTTAGGGGTTAGTGTTAAGGTTAGGGTTAGGGTTAAGGTAAGGGTAAGGGTTAGGCTTAGTGTTAGGTTTTGTGTAAGGGTAAGGGTTAGGGTTAGGGTTAGGTTTAGGGTTAGGGTAGGGGTAAGGGTTAGGGTTAGGGTTAGGGATATGTTTAGGGTTGAGGTTAGGGTTAGGGTTAGGGTAAGGGTAAGGGTTAGGTTTAGGGTTAGGGTTAGTGTTAGGGCTAGGGTAGATTAAGGGTTAGGGTTAGGTTCAGGGTAAGGTTTAGCATGAGGGTAAGGGTTAGGGTTAGGGTTAGGGTTAGGTTAAGGGTAGTGGTTAGGGTTAGGGTTACAGTTAGGGTGAAGGTTAGGGTTAGGGTTAGGGTTAGGTTAAGGGTAAGTGTTAGTGTTAAGTTTAGGGTTAGGGTTAGGGTTAACATTAAGGTTAGGTTTTGGGTTAGGGTAAGGAAGTTTTAGGGATAGGGTAAGGGTAAGGTTTAGGGTTGGGGTTAGCGTAAGGAATAGGGTTAGGGTTAGTGGTTAGGGTAAGTGTTACGGTTAGGGTTAGGGGTACGGTTAACATTAAGGTTAGGTTTTGGGTTAGGGTAAGGGAAGTGTTACTGTTACGGTTAGGGTTAGGTTTAGGAAAAGGGTAAGGGTTAGGGTTAAGGTTAGGTTTAGGGTTAGGGTTAGGTTTAGGGTTAGGGTTAGAGTAAGGGTAAGGGTTAGGGTTAGAGTTAGGTGTTAGGGTTAGGTTTAGGGGTTTGGGGTAGGGTTAGGCTTAGGGTAAGGGTAAGGGTTAGGGTTAGCGTTAGTAGTTAGGGTTAGGGTTAGGGTTAGAGTTAGGTGTTAGGGTTGGGTTGAGGGTTAGGATTAAGGTAAGGGTAGGAGTTAGGGTGAGGGTTAGGGTAAAGGTTAGGGTAAGGGTTAGGGTGAGGGTTAGGGTAAGGGTTAGGGTTAGGGTAAGTGTTAACATTAAGGTTAGGGTTAGAGTTAGGGTAAGGGTAAGGGTTAGGGTTAGGGTTAGGGTTAGGATTAAGGTTAGGGTAAGGGTTAGGGTTAGGGTTGGGGTTACGGTTAGAATTAGTGTAAAGGTTAGGGTTAGGGTTAGGGTTAGGGTTAGTCTTAGGGTTAGTGTTAGGGTTAGGGTTAGGATTACGGAAAGGGTAAGGGTTAGGGTTAGGGTTAGGGTTAGGGTTAGCATTACGGTTAGGGTTAGGGTTAGGGTAAGGGTAATGGTTGGGGTTAGGGTTAGGGTTAGGGTCAGGGTAAGGGTTAGGGTTAGGGTTATTGTTAGGGTTTAGGATTAGCGTTACTGTTAGGGTAAGGGTAAGAGTTAGGTTTAGGGTTAGGGTTAGGGGTTAGTGGTAGGGTTAGGGTTAGGGTAAGGTTAGGTTTAGGGTCAGGGTTAGAGTTAGGGTAAGGGTAAGTGTTAGGGTTAGGGTTAGGCTTAGGGTTAGGGTAAGGGTAAGGGGTAGGGTTATGGTTAGGGTTAGGGTTTGGGTAAGGGTTAGGGTTAGGGTTAGTGTAAGGGTAAGTGTTAGGGATACGGTTAGGGTTAGGGTTAAGTTACGGGTAAGGGTTAGGGTTAGGGTTAGAGTAAGGGTTAGGGTTAGGTTTAGGGTTAGGGTTAGGGTTATTGTTGGGGTAAGGGTAAGTGTTAGGGTTAGGGTTAGGGTTAGGGTAAGTGTTAGGGGTTAGGGTTAGGGTTAGGTTTAGGGTTAGGGTTAGGGTTAGGTTAAGGGTTAGAGTTAGGGTTATGATTAGGGTAAGGGTTAGGGTTAGGGTTAGGGTTAGGGTTAGGGTAAGGCTAAGGGTTAGGGTGAGGGTTAGGGTTAGGTTTAGGGTTAGCGTTAGTGTAAGGCTAAGGGTTAGGTTTAGGGTTAGAGTTAGGGTTAGGGTTAAGGTTAGGGTTACGGTTAGGGTAAGGGTTAGGTTTAGGGTTAAGTTTAGGGTTAGGGTAAGGGTCAGTGTTAGGGTTAGGGTTATGGTTAGTGTTAGGGGTTAGGGTTAGGGTTAATGTTAGGGTTAGGGTTAGGGTTAGGGTTAAGGAAAGGGTAAGGGTTAGGGTAAGGGTTAGGGTTAGGTTTAGGGTTAGCGTAAGGATTAGGGTTAGGGTTTGGGTTAGGGTAAGGATTAAGGTTAGGGTTAGCGTTAGGGTTAACATTAAGGTTAGGTTTTGGGTTAGGGTAAGGGTAAGGGTTAGGTTAGAGTTAGGGTTAGGGCAAGCATTAGGGTTAGGTGAGGGTTAGGGTTAGGGTTAGGGTTAGGGTATGGGTTAGGGTTTGATTTAGGGTAAGGATAAGGTTAAGGGTTAGGGTTAGGGTTAGGGTAAGGGTAATGGTTAAGGTTAGGGTTACGTTTGGGATAGGGGTTAGAGTAAGGGTAGGGTTTAGGGTTAGGGTTAGGGTTAGTTTTATGGTTAGGGTTAGGGTTAGGGATAGGATAAGGTTGAGGGTTAGGGTTAATGTTAGCGTTGGGGTTAGGTTTAGGGTTAGTGTAAGGTTTAGGTTTAGGGTTAGGGTTAGGGTGAGTGTTAGGGTTAGGGTTAGGGTTAGTGGTTAGGATTAGGGTTAGGGTAAGGGTAAGGGTTAGGGTTAGGGTTACGGTAAGTGTTAGGTTTAGGGTTAGGGTTAGGGTAAGGGTAAGGTTTAGAGTTAGGGTTAGGGTTACTGTTAGGGTTAGGCTTAGGTTTAGGGTTAGGGTAAGGGTTAGGGTTAGGGTTAGGTTTATATAAGGGTAAGTGTTAGGGTTAGGGTTAGGGTTAGGTTATTCTTAGGGATAGTGTTAGAGTTAGGGTTAGGATTACGGAAAGGGTAAGGATTAGGGTTAGGGTTAGGGTTAGTGGTTAGGGTTAGGGTTAGGGTTAGGTTAAGGGTTAGGGTTAGGGTTACGGTAAGTGTTAGGTTTAGGGTTAGGGTTAGGGTAAGGGTAAGTGTTAGAGTTAGGGTTAGGGTTACTGTTAGGGTTAGGCTTAGGTTTAGCGTTAGGGTAAGGGTTAGGGTTAGGTTTAGATAAGGGTAAGTGTTAGGGTTAGGGTTAGGGTTAGGGTTAGTCTTAGGGTTAGTGTTAGGGTTAGGGTTAGGATTACGGAAAGGGTAAGGGTTAGGGTTAGGGTTAGGTTTAGGGTTAGCATTAAGGTTAGGGTTAGGGTTAGGGTAAGGGTAATGGTTGGGGTTTGGGTTAGGGTTAGTATAAGTGTAAGGGTTAGGGTTAGGGTTATTGTTAGGGTTTAGGATTAGCGTTACTGTTAGGGTAAGGGTAAGAGTTAGGGTTAGGGTTAGGGTTAGGGGTTAGTGGTAGGGTTAGGGTTAGGGTAAGGTTAGGTTTAGGGTCAGGGTTAGAGTTAGGGTAAGGGTAAGTGTTAGGGTTAGGGTTAGGCTTAGGGTTAGGGTAAGGGTAAGGGGTAGGGTTATGGTTAGGGCTAGGGTTTGGGTAAGGGTTAGGGTTAGGGTTAGTGTAAGTGTAAGTGTTAGGGATACGGTTAAGGTTAGGGTTAGGTTAAGGGTAAGGGTTAGGGTTAGAGTAAGTGTTAGGGTTAGGTTTAGGGTTAGGGTTAGGGTTATTGTTGGGGTAAGGGTAAGTGTTAGGGTTAGGGTTAGGGTTAGCGTAAGGGTTAGGGGTTAGGGTTACGGTTAGGTTTAAGGTTAGGGTTAGGGTTAGGTTTAGGGTTAGAGTTAGGGTTATGGTTATGGTAAGGGTTAGGGTTAGGTTTAGGGTTAGGGTTAGGGTAAGAGTAAGGGTTAGGGTGAGGGTTAGGGTTAGGTTTAGGGTTAGGGTTAGGGTAAGGCTAAGGGTTAGGTTTATGGTTAGGGTTAGGGTGAGGGTTAGGGTTAAGGTTAGGGTTACGGTTAGGGTAAGGGTTAGGGTTAGGTTTAGGTTTAAGTTTAGGGTTAGGGTAAGGGTAAGTGTTAGGGTTAGGGTTACGGTTAGTGTAAGGGGTTAGGGTTAGGGTTAATGTTAGGGTTAGGGTTAGGGTTAAGGAAAGGGTAATGGTTAGGGTAAGGGTTAGGGTTAGGGTTAGCGTAAGGATTAGGGTTAGGGTTAGGGTTAGGGGAAGGTTAAGATTATGGTTAGCGTTAGGGTTAACATTAAGGTTAGGTTTTGGGTTAGGGTAAGGGTAAGGGTTAGGTTAGAGTTAGGGTTAGGGCAAGCATTAGGGTTAGGGTTAGGGTTAGGGTAAGGGTTAGGGTTAGGGTTTGGGTTAGCAATAATATTATGTTTAGGGTTAGGGTAAGTGTAAGGGTTAGTGTTAGGGTTAGGGTTAGGGGTTAGTGTTAAGGTTAGGGTTAGGGTTAAGGTAAGGGTAAGGGTTAGGTTTAGGGTTAGGTTTAGTGTAAGGGTAAAGGTTAGGGTTAGGGTTAGGGTTAGGTTTAGGGTTAGGGTAAGGGTAAGGGTTAGGGTTAGGGTTAGGGATACGTTTAGGGTTGAGGTTAGGGTTAGGTAAGGGTAAGGTTTAGGGTTAGGGTTATGGTTAGTGTTAGGGCTAGGGTAGGTTAAGGTTTAGGGTTAGGTTCAGGGTAAGGTTTAGCTTGAGGGTAAGGGTAAGGGTAGTGGTTAGGGTTAGGGTTACTGTTAGGGTGAAGGTTAGGGTTAGGGTTAGGGTTAGGTTAAGGGTAAGTGTTAGTGTTAAGTTTAGGGTTAGGGTTAGGGTTAACATTAAGGTTAGGTTTGGGGTTAGGGTAAGGGAAGTGTTAGGGTTACGGTTAGGGTTAGGTTTAGGAAAAGGGTAAGGGTTAGGGTTAGGGTTAGGGTTAGGGTAAGGGTAAGGGTTAGGGCTAGGTTTAGGGTTAGGGTTAGGGTTAGGAGTAGGGTTAGGGTTAGGGTAAGGGTTAGGGTTAGGGTTAGGTTTAGGGTTAGGGTTAGGGTAAGAGTAAGGGTTAGGGTGAGGGTTAGGGTTAGGTTTAGGGTTAGGGTTAGGGTAAGGCTAAGGGTTAGGTTTAGGGTTAGGGTTAGGGTGAGGGTTAGGGTTAAGGTTAGGGTTACGGTTAGGGTAAGGGTTAGGTTTAGGGTTAAGTTTAGGGTTAGGGTAAGGGTAAGTGTTAAGGTTAGGGTTACTGTTAGTGTAAGGGGTTAGGGTTAGGGTTAATGTTAGGGTTATGGTTAGGGTTAAGGAAAGGGTAATGGTTAGGGTAAGGGTTAGGGTTAGGGTTAGCGTAAGGATTAGGGTTAGGGTTAGGGTTAGGGGAAGTTTTAAGGTTATGGTTAGCGTTAGGGTTAACATTAAGGTTAGGTTTTGGGTTAGGGTAAGGGTAAGGGTTAGGTTAGAGTTAGGGTTAGGGCAAGCATTAGGGTTAGGGTTAGGGTTAGGGTAAGGGTTAGGGTTAGGGTTAGGGTTAGCAATAATATTATGTTTAGGGTTAGGGTAAGTGTAAGGGTTAGTGTTAGGGTTAGGGTTAGGGGTTAGTGTTAAGGTTAGGTTTAGGGTTAAGGTAAGGGTAAGGGTTAGGTTTAGGGTTAGGTTTAGTGTAAGGGTAAAGGTTAGGGTTAGGGTTAGGGTTAGGTTTAGGGTTAGGGTAAGGCTAAAGGTTAGGGTTAGGGTTAGGGATACGTTTAGGGTTGAGGTTAGGGTTAGGGTTAGGTAAGGGTAAGGTTTAGGGTTAGGGTTATGGTTAGTGTTAGGGCTAGGGTAGGTTAAGGTTTAGGGTTAGGTTCAGGGTAAGGTTTAGCTTGAGGGTAAGGGTAAGGGTTAGGGTTAGGGTTAGGGTAAGGGTAGTGGTTAGGGTTAGGGTTAATGTTAGGGTGAAGGTTAGGGTTAGGGTTAGGGTTAGGTTAAGGGTAAGTGTTACTGTTAAGTTTAGGGTTAGGGTTAGGGTTAACATTAAGGTTAGGTTTGGGGTTAGAGTAAGGGAAGTGTTAGGGTTACGGTTAGGGTTAGGTTTAGGAAAAGGGTAAGGGTTAGGGTTAGGGTTAGGGTTAGGGGTAAGGGTTAGGGTTAGGGTTAGGTTTAGGGTTAGGGTTAGGATTAGGGTTAGGGTTAGGTTTAGGGTTAGGGTTAGTGTAAGGGTAAGGGTTAGGGTTATGGTTAGGATTGGGGTTAGGTTTAGGGGTTTGGGGTAGGGTTAGGGTTAGGGTAAGGGTAAGGGTTAGGGTTAGCATTAGGGGTTAGGGTTAGGGTTAGAGTTAGGGGTTAGGGTTGGGTTGAGGGTTAGGATTAAGGTAAGGGTAGGAGTTAGGGTGAGGGTGAGGGTAAAGGTTAGGGTTAGGGTTAGGGTGAGGGTTAGGCTAAGTGTTAGGGTTAGAGTAAGTGTTAACATTAAGGTTAGGGTTAGGGTTAGGGTTAGGGTAAGGGTTAGGGTTAGTGTTGGGGTTAGGGTTAGGATTAGGGTAAGGGTAAGTGTTAGGGTTAGGGTTAGGGTTAGTCTTAGGGTTAGTGTTAGGGTTAGGGTTAGGATTACGGAAAGGGTAAGGGTTATGGTTAGGGTTAGGGTTAGTGGTTAGGGTTAGGGTTAGGGTAAGGGGTAGCGTTATGGTTAGTGTTAGGGATTGGGTAAGGGTTAGGGTTCGGGTTAGTGTAAGGGTAAGTGTTAGGGATACGGTTAGGGTTAGGGTTAGGTTAAGGGTAAGGGTAAGGTTTAGGTTTAGGGTTAGAGTTAGGGTTAGGGTTAGGTTTAGGGTTAGGGTTAGGGTTATGGTTAGGGTAAGGGTAAGTGTTAGGGTTAGTGTTAGGGTTAGGGTAAGGGTTAGGGGTTAGGGTTAGGGTTAGGTTTACGGTTAGGGTTAGGGTTGGGTTAAGGGTTAAAGTTAGGGTTATGGTTAGGGTAAGGGTTAGGGTTAGGGTTAGGGTTAGGTTTAGAGTTAGGGTAAGGGTAAGGGTTAGGGTGAGGGTTAGGGTTAGGTTTAGGGTTAGGGTTAGGGTAAGGCTAAGGGTTAGGTTTATGGTTAGAGTTAGGGTTAGGGTTAAGGTTAGGGTTACGGTTAGGGTAAGGGTTAGGTTTAGGGTTAAGTTTAGGGTTAGGGTAAGTGTAAGTGCTAGGGTTAAGGTTATGGTTAGTGTTAGGGGTTAGGGTTAGGGTTAATGTTAGGGTTAGGGTTAGGATTAGGGTTAAGGAAAGGGTAAGGGTTAGGGTAAGGGTTAGGGTTAGGGTTAGGGTTAGGGTAAGGATTAGGGTTAGGGTTAGGGTTAGGGGACGGTTTAAGGTTAGGGTTAGCGTTAGGGTTAACATTAAGGTTAGGTTTTGGGTTAGGGTAAGGGTAAGGGTTAGGGTTAGGGTTATGGTTAGGGTTAGGGGTTAAGGTTAGGGCTAGGATTAGGTTTAGGGTTAGGTTAAGGGTAAGGTTTAGTATTAGGGTTAGGGTTAGGGGTTAGGGTTAGGGTTAAGGTAAGGGTAAGTGTTAGGTTTAGGATTAGGGTTAGGGTTAGGATAAGCGATAGGGTTAGCTTTAGGGTTAGGGTTAGGGTAAGGGTAAAGGTAGGGTTAAGGTTAGGTTTAGGGTTAGGTTTAGGGTTAGGTTTAGGTTAGGGTTAGGGTTAGGGTTAGGGTTAGGTTTAGGTTAGGGTTCGGGTTAGGTTTATGGTTAGGGTTAGGGTTAGGGTAAGTGTTAGGCTTAAGGTTAGGGTAAGGGTTAGGGTTGGGGTTAGGGTTAGGGAAAGGGTAAGGGTTAGGGTTAGGGTCAGGGTTAGGGTAGGCTAAGGATTAGGGTTAGGGTTACGGTAAGGGTTAGGGTTAGGGTTAGGATTAGGATTAAGATTAGGCTTAGGGTTAGGGTAAGAGTAAGGGTTAGAGTTATTGCTAGGTTTAGGGTTAGGGTTCGGGGTTAGGGTTAGGGTTAGGGATTGGTTTACGGTTAGGGTTAGGGTAAGGGTAACGGTTAGGGTTAGTTTTGAGGTGAAATAAAGGGTAAGGGTTAGTTTTAGGGTTATCGTTAGGGGTTAGGGTTAGGGTTAGGTTTAGGTTTTGGGTTACGTTTAGGGATAGGGTAAGGGTTAGGGTTAGGGTTAGGGTAAAGGTTAGGGTTAATGTTAGGGTGAGGGTTAGGGTAAGGGTTAGGGTTAGGTTAAGTGTTAGCATTAAGGTTAGGGTTAGGGTTAGGGTTAGGGTTAGGGTTAGGGAAAGGGTAAGGTTTAGGGTAAGGGTTAGTTTTAGGGTTAGGGTTAGGGTTATGGTGAGGATTAGCGTTATGGTTAGGGTTAGGGTAAGGGTTAGGGTTAGGGTTAGGGTAAGGGTAAGGGTTACTGTTAGGGTTAGGGTTACGGGTTATGGTTAGTGTTAGGGTTAGGTTTAATGTTAGGGTTAGGGATAGGGTAAGGGTACGGGTTAGGGTTAGGGTTAGGGTTAGGGAAAGGGTAAGGGTTAGGGTTAGGGTTAGGGTTAGGGTTAGAGTAAGGGTAATGTTTAGGGTTAGGGTTGAGGTTAGGGAAAGGGTAAGGGTTAGGGTTAGGGTTAGGGTTAGGTTTAGGTTTAGGGTTAGGGTAATGGTAAGTGTTAGTGTTAGTGTTAGGGTTAGGGTTAGGGTTAGGGTTAGTGTTAGGGTTAGTGTAAGGTTAGGGTTAGGGTCAGTGTTAGGGTTAGGGTAAGGGTAAGTGTTAGGGTTATGTTTAGGGTTAAGTTTATGGTAAGGGTAAGGGTTAGTGTTAGGGTTAGGGCTTGGTTTAGGGTTAGGGTAAAGGTAAGTGTAAGGGTTCGGGTTATGGGTAGGGTTAGGGCTAGGTATAGGGTAAGGGATAGTGTTAGGTTTAGGGTAAGGGTAAAGTTTAGGGTTAGGGTTAGGTTTAGGGTTAGGGTAAGGGTAAGTGTTAGGGTTAGGGTTAGGGTTAGGGTTAGCGGTAGGGTTAGGGTTGGGTTCAGGTTTAGGGTTACGGTATGGATAAGGGTTAGGGTTAGGGTTAGGTTTAGGGTTAGGGTTAGATTTAGAGTAAGGATAAGGTTAAGGTTAGGGTTAGGGTTAGGTTAAGGGTAAGGGTTAGGGTTAGGGTTAGGGTTAGTTTTGGTTTTAGGGTTAGAGTAAGGGTAGGGGTTAGGGTTAGGGTTAGGGTTAGTTTTAGGGTTAGGGTTAGTGTAAGGGAAAGTGTTAGGGTTAAGGTTCGGGTTAGGGTAGGGTTAGGGTAAGGGTTAGGGTTAGGGTTAGGTAAGGATTAGGGTTAATCTTAGGGTTAGGGTAAGGGTTAGGGATAGCATTAAGGTTAGGGTTAGGGTTAGGGTAAGGGTAAGGGTTAGGGTTAGGGTTACTGTTAGGGTTAGGTTTTGTGTTAGGGTTAGGGTAAGGGTAAGGGTTAGGTTTAGGGATAGTGTTAGGGTTAGGGTTAAGGTTGGGGTTAGGGTTAGGGTTAGGTTTAGGGTTAGAGTTAGAGTTAGGGTAAGGGTAAGGGTTAGGGTTAAGGTTAGGGTTAGGGTTAGGGTTAGAGTTAGGGTAAGGGTAAGGGTTAGGGTTAAGGTTAGATTTAGGGTTAAGGTTAGGGTGAGGGTAAGGGTTAGGGGTAGGGTAAGGGTTAGGGTTAGGTTTAGGGTTACCGTTATGGTAAGGGTGAGGGTTAGGGTTAGAATTAGGGTTGGGGTTAAGGCTAGGGTTAGGGTTACGGTAAGGGTAAGGGTTAGGGTTAGGGGAAGGTTAGGGTTAGGGTTAGGGTGAGGATTAGGGTTAGGGTTAGGGGTTAGGATTCGGGTTCGGTTTATGGTTAGCGTAAGTGTTAGGGTCAGGGTTAGTGTTAGGGTTAGGATTAGGGTAAGGGTATGGTTTAGGGTTAGGTTTAGGGTTAGGGTTAGGGTAAGGGTAAGGGTTAGGGATACGGTTAGGCTTAGGGAAAGTGTAAGGGTTAGGGTTCGTGTTAGGCTTATGGTTAGCATTAAGGTTAGGGTTAGGGTTAGGGTTAGGGTAAGGATTAGGGTTAGGGTTAGGGTTTGGGTAAGGGTTAGGGTTAGGGCTAGGGTAGGTTTATCTTTAAGTTTAGTGTTAGATTTAGGGTAAGTGTAAGGGTTAGGGTTAGGATTAGGGTTAGGTTTAGTGTTATGGTTTGGGTTAGGTTAAGGGTTAGGGTTAGGGTTAGGGTAAGGATTAGGGTTAGTCTTAGGGTTAGGGTAAGGGTTAGGGTTAGGGTTAGGGTAAGGGTAATGGTTGGGGTTAGGGTTAGGTTTAGGGTAAGGATAAGGGTTAGGGTTAGGGTTAGGGTAAGGGTAAGGGTTAGGGTTAGGGTTAGGGTTAGTTGTTAGGGTTAGGGTTAGGGTTAGGGTAAGGTTAGGGTTAGGGTCAGGGTTAGGGTTAGGGTAAGGGTAAGTGTTAGGTTAGGGTTAGGCTTAGGGTTAGAGTAAGTGTAAGGGTTAGGTTTATGGTTAGGGTTAGGGTTTGGGTAAGGGTTAGGGTTAGGGTTAGGGTAAGGGTAAATGTTAGTGTTAGGGTTAGGGTTAGGTTAAAGTTAAGTGTGAGGGTTAGGGATAGAGTTAGGGTTAGGTTTAGGTTTAGGGTTAGGGTTAGGGTTAGGGTTAGGGTAAGTGTTAGGGTTAGGGTTAGGGTTAGAGTTAGGGTTAGGATTAGGGTTGGGTTTAGGGTTAGGGTTAGGGTATGGATAAGGGTTAGAGTTAGGGTTCGGGTAAGGTTAGGGTTAGGGTAAGGGTTAGGGTTAGATTTAGAGTAAGGATAAGGTTAAGGGTTAGGGTTAGGGTAAGTGTAAGGGTTAGGGTTAGGGTTAGGGTTAGGTTTGGTGTTAGGGTTAGAGTAAGGGTAGGGGTTAAGGTTAGGGTTAGGGTTAGGGTTAGTTTTAGGGTTAGGGTTAGGTTTAGGGTTAGGGTAAGGGTTAGGGTTAGGGTAAGTATTAGATTTAGGGTTAGGGTTAGGTTTAGGGGTAGGTGTTAGTGTTAGGGTTAAGGTAAGGGTTATGGTTAGGTTTAGGATTAGAGTTAGGTTTAGCGTTACCGTTACGGTAAGGTTTAGGGTTAGGGTTAGGGTTGGGGTTAGGTTTGGGTTTAGGGTTAGGGTAAAGTTAAGGGTTAGGGTTAGGTTTAGGGTTAGGTTTAGGGATAGGGTATGGTTAGGGTTAGGGTTAGGGTTAGGGTAAGGGTAAGGGTTTGGGTTAGAGTTAGGGTTAGGTTTAGGGTAAGGGTTAGGGTTAGGGTTAGGTTTAGGGTTAGGTTTATGGTTAGGGTTAGGGTAAGGGTAAGGGTTTGGGTTAGTGTTAGTTTTAGGGTTAAGGTTATGGGTAGGGTTAGGGTAAGGGTAAGGGTTAGGGTTAGGGTTAGGTGTTAGGGTTAGGGTAAGGGTAAGGGTTGGGGTTAGAGTTAGGGTTAGGGTAAGGGTAAGGGTTAGGGTTAGGTTTAGGGTTAGGTTTATTGTTAGGGTTAGGGTACGGGTAAGGGTTAGGGTTAGGGTTAGGGTTAGGGTTAGGTTTAGGGTAACGTAAGGGTTGGGGTTAGAGTTAGGGTTAGGTTAAGGGTAAGGGTTAAGGTTAGGGTTAGGTTTAGGGTTAGGTTTATGGTTATGGTTAGGGTAAGGGTAAGTGTTAGGGTTTCGGTTAGTGTTAGGGTTAGGGTTAAGGTTATGGTTAGTGTTAGGGTAAGGGTAAGGGTTAGGGTTAGGGTTAGGGTTAGTGGTTAGTGTTAGGGTTAGTTTAGGGTTAGGGTTAGGATTAGGGTTAGATGTAGGGTAAGGGTTAGTGTTAGGGTTAGGGAGAGTGTTAGGGTTAGGGTTAGGGCTTAGTGTTAGAGTTAGGGTTCGGGTAAGGGTTAGGGTTAGGGTTAGGGTACGGATTAGGGTTAGTCTTAGGGTTAGAGTAAGGGTTAGGGTTAGGTTTAGTGTTAGCATTACGGTTAAGGTTAGGGTTAGGGTAAGGGTAATGGTTGGGGTTAGGGTTAGGGTTAGGGTAAGGGTAAGGTTTAGGGTTATTGTTAGGGTTTAGGATTAGTGTTACTGTTAGAGTAAGGGTAAGTATTAGGGTTAGGGTTAGGGTTAGATTTAGGGTTAAGTTTAGGGTAAGGGTAAGGGTTAGGTTTAGGGTTACGGTTAGGGTTAGGGGTAAGGGTCAGGGTTAGGTTTAGGTTTAGGGTAAGTTAAGGTTTAGATTTAGGTTTAGGTTTAGGGGTTAGGGTTAGGGCTAGGTTTAGGGTTATGGTTAGGGTTAGGGTAAGTGTTAGGGTCAGGGTAACGGTTAGGGTTAGGGTTAGGGTTAGGGTTAGGGGTTAGTGTTAGGGTTAGGTTTAGGGTTAGGGTTAGAGTTAGGGTAAGGGTTAGGGTTAGGGTTATGGTTAGGGTAAGGGTTAGGTTTAGGGTTAGGGTTAGGTTTAGGGTAAGGGTAAGGGTTGGGGTTAGAGTTAGGGTTAGGTTAAGGGTAAGGGTTAATGTTAGGGTTAGGTTTAGGGTTAGGTTTATGGTTAGGGTTAGGGTAAGGGTAAGTGTTAGGGTTACGGTTAGTGTTAGGGTTAGGGTTAAGGTTATGGTTAGTGTTAGGGTAAGGGTAAGGGTTAGGGTTAGGGTTAGGAGGTAGGGTTAGGTTTAGGGTTAGAGCTTGGGTTAGGTTTGGGGTAAGGTTTAGGTTTAGGGTTAGGGTTAGGGTTAGGGTTAAGGTAAGGGTTAGGTTTAGGTTTACGGTAAGGGTAAGGTTTAGGGTTAGGGTTAGGGTTAGAGTTAGGGTTAGGGTTAGATTTAGGGTTAGGGTTAGGGTGAGATTTAGGTTTAGGGTTACTGTTAGGGTAAGGGTAAGGGTTAGGGTTAGGTTTATGGTTAGGGTTAGGGTAAGGGTAAGGGTTAGGGTTAGGTTTAGGGTTGGGGTTAATGTTAGGATTAGGGTTATTGTAAGGGTAAGGGTTAGGATTAGAGTTAGGTTTAGGGTAAGGGTTAGGGTTAGGGTTAGGGTTAGGGTTAGGGTGAGGGTTAGGGTTAGGGTTAGGTTTAGGGGTTAGAGTTAGGGTTAGGGTCAGGATAAGGGTTAGGGTTAGGGTTAGAATAAGGATTAGGGTTAGCGTTAGTTTTAGGGTAAGGGTTAGGGTTAGGGTTGGGGTTAGGTTTAGGGTTAGGGTAACGGTTAGGGTTAGGGTTAGGGTTAGGTAAGGGTAAGTGTTAGGGTTAGGGTTAGGGTTTAGGATTAGCGTTAGGGTTAGGGTAAGGGTAAGGGTTAGGGTTAGGGTTAGGGATAGGGTTAGGTTAAGGTTAGGGTCAGGGTTAGGGTTAGGGTAAGGGTAAGTGTTAGGGTTAGGTTTAGGCTTAGGGTTAGGGTCATGTTTAGGGTAAGGGTTAGGGTTAGGGTTATGGTAAGGGTAAGTGTTAGGTTTAGGGTTATGGTTAGGGTTAGGTTAAGGGTAAGGGTTAGGGTTCGGATTAGGTTTAGGGTTAGGGTTAGAGAAAGGGTAAGGCTTAGAGTTAGGGTTAGGTTTAGGGTTAGGGGATAGGGTCAGGGTTAGGTTTAGGGTTAGGTTTAGGGTTAGGGTAATTGTTAGGGTAAGAGTTAGGGTTAGGGAAAGGGTTATGGTTAGGGTTAGGTTTTGGGTTAGTTTTAGGGTAAGGGCAAGGTTTAGGGTTAGGATTAGGGTTAGGGGTAAGGGTTAGGGTTAGGTTTAGTGTTACGTTTAGGGTAAGGCTAAGGTTTAGGTTTAGGGTTAGGGTTAGGGGTTAGGGTTAGGGCTAGGTTTAGGGTTAAGGTTAAGGTAAGAGTAAGGGTTAGTGTTAAGGTTAGTGTTAGGTTTAGGGATAGGGTAAGGGTTAGGTTTAGGGTTAGGGATAGGGTTAGGGTAAGGTTAGGGTCAGGGTTATGGTTAGGGTAAGGGTAAGTGTTAGGGTTAGGTTTAGGCTTAGGGTTAGGGTAAGGGTAAGGGGTAGGGTTAGGGTTATGTTTAGGGTAAGTGTTAGGGTTAGGGTTATGGTAAGGGTAAGTGTTAGGTTTAGGGTTATGGTTATGGTTAGGTTAAGGGTAAGGGTTAGGGTTAGGGTTAGGTTTAGGGTTAGGGTTAGAGAAAGGGTAAGGCTTAGGGTTAGGGTTAGGGTTAGGGTTAGGGGATAGGGTCAGGGTTAGGTTTAGGGTTAGGTTTAGGGTTAGGGTAAGTGTTAGGGTAAGAGTTAGGGTTAGGGTAAGTGTTATGGTTAGGGTTAGGATTAGGGTTAGTTTTAGGGTAAGGGCAAGGTTTAGAGTTAGGGTTAGGGTTAGGGTTAGGGGTAAGGGTTAGGGTTAGGTTTAGTGTTAGGGTTAGGGTAAGGCTAAGGTTTAGGTTTAGGGTTAGGGTTAGGGGTTAGGGTTAGGGCTAGGTTTAGGGTTAAGGTTAAGGTAAGAGTAAGGGTTAGTTTTAAGGTTAGTGTTAGGGTTAGGGATAGGGTAAGGGTAAGGGTTAGGGTTAGGGTTAGGGTTAGGCTTTAGGGTTAGGGTTAGAGTTAGAGCTAGGGTTAGGGTAAGGGTAAGGTTTAGGGTTATGGTTAGGGTTAGGGTAAGGGTAAGGGTTATGGTTAGGTTTGGGGTTAGGGTTACAGTATGGGTTAGGGTTAGGTTTAGGGTAAGGGTATGGTTTAGGGTTATGGTTAGGGTAAGAGTTAAGGTTAGGGTAAGGGTTAAGGTTAGGATTAGGGTTAGGTTTATGGTTAGGGTTAGGGTAAGGTTAAGGGTTAGGGTTAGGGTTAGGTTTAGGGTTAGGGTTAAGGTTAGGATTAGGGTAAGGGTAAGGGTTAGGGTTAGGTTTAGGGTTGGGGCTAAGTTTAGGGTTAGGATTAGGGTAAGTGTAAGTTTTAGGGATACAGTTAGGGTTAGGGGAAGGGTTAGGGTTAGGGTTAGGGTGAGGGTTAGGGTTAGGGCTACGGGTTAGGGTTCGGGTTAGGGTTAGGGTTAGGGTAAGGGTTAGGGTTAGTGGTTAGGGTTAGGGTTAGGTTTAAGGTTAGGGTAAGGGTTAGGGGTAGTGTTAGGTTTAGATAAGGGTAAGTGTTAGCGTTAGGGTTAGGGTTAGGGTTAGTCTTAGGGTTAGGGTTAGTGTTAGGTTTAGGGTTACGTTAAGGGTAAGGGTTAGGTTTAGGATAAGGGTAAGGTTTAGGGTTAGGGCTAGGGTAAGAGTTAAGGTTAGGGTAAGGGTTAGGGTTAGGTTTAGGGTTAGGTTTATGGTTAGGGTTAGGGTAAGGGTAAGAGTTAGTGTTAAGGTTAGGGTTAGGGTTAGGATTATGGTTAGGGTAAGAGTTAGGGTTAGAGTAAGGGTTATGGTTAGGGTTAGGGTTAGGTTTAGGGTTAGGGTTAGGGTAAAGGTAAGGGTTAGAGTTAGGATTAGACTTAGTGTTAGGTTTAGGGTTAGGGTAAGGGTAAGGGTTAGCGTTAGGGTTAGGGATAGGTTTAGGGTTAGGGTTAGGGTTAGGGTTAGGGTAAGGGTAATGCTTAGGGTGAAGGTTAGGGTTAGGGTTAATGTTAGGGTAAGGGTTAGGGTTAGGGTAAGGGTAAGGGTTATGGTTAGGGTTAGGTTTAGGGTTAGGGTTAGGGTAAGGCTAAGGGTTAGTGTTAGGGTTAGGGTTGGGTTTAGGCTTGGGGTTAAGTTTAGGGTTATTGTTAGGGTAAGGGTAAGGGTTAGGGTGAGGGTTAGGGTTAGGGTAAGAGATAGGGTTAGCGTTAGGGTAAGGTAAGGGTAAGGGTTAGCTTTAGGGTTAGTGTTAGGATAGGGTATGTTTTAGGGTTACGTTCAGGGTAAGGTGTAGCGTGAGGGTTAGGGTAAGGGTTAGGGTTAGGGTTAGGTTTCGGGTAAGGGTAAGTGTTAGTGTTAAGATTAGGGTTAGGGTTAGGATTAGGGTTAGGGTAAGGGTAAGGGTTAGGGTTAGGGTTAGTGCTTAGTGTTAGTGTTAGTGTTAGGGTTAGGTTTAGGGTTAGGGTTAGGGTAAGGGTAAGGGTTAGGGTAAGGGTAAGGGTTAGGGTTAGGGTTAGGGATAGGTACAGGGTTAGGGTTAGGGTTAGGGTTAGGGTAGGGGTAAGGGTTAGGGTTAAGGTTACGGTTAGGGTTAGGCTTAGGGTTTGGGTAAGGGTTAGTGTTAGGGTAAGTGTTACGGTTAGGGTTAGGGTTAGGTTTAGGGTTAGAGTTAGGGGAAGGGTAAGTGTTAGGGTTAGTTTTAGGGTTGGGGTTAAGGTTAGGGTTAGGGTTAGTGTAAGGGTAAGTGTTAGGGTTAGGGTTAGGGTTAGGGTAATGTTCAGGTTTAGGGTTAGGGTTAGAGTGAGATTTAGGGTTAGGGTAAGGGTAAGGGTTAGGGTTAGGGTTAAGGATAGGTACAGGGTTAGGGTTAGGGTTAGTTTTAGGGTTAGGGTAAGGGTAAGTGTTAGTTTTAGGGTTAGGTATAGGTTTAGGGTTAGGGTTAGGGTTAGGTTAAGGGGAAGGGTTAGGGTTAAGGTTAGGGTTAGGGTTAGGGTTAGGGTTAGGGTAAGGTTAGGGTTAGGGTAAGGGTTAGGGTTAAGGTTAGGGTTTGGGTTAGGTTTAGGGTTAGAGTTAGGGGAAGGGGAAGGGTTAGGGTTAGTTTTAGGGGTGGGATTAAGTTTAGGATTAGGGTAAGCATAAGGGTTAGAGATAGGGTTAGGTTGAGGGTTAGGATTAGGGGTTAGGGTTAGGGTAAGTATTAAGTTTAGGGTTAGGGTTAGGGTTAGGATTATGGTAAGGGTAAGGTTTATGGTTAGGGTCAGGGTTAGGTTTAGGGTTAGGGTTAGGGTAAGGGTTAGGATTAGGGTAAGGGTAAGTGTTAGGGTTAGGGTTAGGGTTAGGTTTAGGGTTAGGGTTAGGGTAAGGGTAAGGGTTAGGGTTAGGGTTAGGGTTAGGGGTAGGGTTAGGGTTAGCGGTTAGTGTTAGGGTTGGGGTTAGGATTAAGGTAAGGGTAGGGGTTAGAGTTAGGGTTAAGGTTAGGTTTAGGGTTATAGTAATGGTAAGTGTAAGGGTTAGGGTTAGGGTTTAGGTTAGGGTAAGGGTTAGGGTTAGGGTTGGGGTTAGGTTTAGGATTAGGGTAAGGGTAAGGTTTAGGGTTAGGTTAGGGAAAGGGTTAGGGTTAGGGTTAGATTTAGTTTTAAGTTTAGAATTAGGGTAAGGGTAAGTGTTAGGGTTAGGGTTAGGGTTAGGTTTAGGGTTGGAGTTAAGGTTAGGGTTAGGGTTAGGGTAAGGGTAATGGTTAGGGTTAGGGTTAGGGTTAGGGTTGGGGTTAAGGTTGGGTAGTTTTAGGGTAAGGGTAAGGGTTAGGGTTAGGGTTAGGGTTAGGGTAAATGTTACAGTTAGCGTTAGGGTAAGGGTAAGGGTAAGGGTTAGGGTTAGGGTTAAGGTAAGGGTAAGGGTTAGGATTAGGATTAGAGTTAGTGTAGCGTAAGGGTTACGGTTACGGTTAGGGTTAAGGTTAGGGTTAGGGTTAGCGTTTGCGTTGGGGTTAAGGTTAGGGGTTAGGGTTAGGGTTAGGGTTATGGTTAGGGTTAGAGTTAGGGTTAGGTTTGGGGTTAAGTTAGGGTAAGGGTAAGGCTTAGGGTTAGGGTTAGGGTACAGATTAGGTTTAGGGTTAGGGTTAGGGTTGGGGTTAGGGATTAGAGTTAGGGTTAGGGGTAGGTTTATGGTATTGTTAATGGTTGGGTTAGGGTAAGTGTTAGGGTTAGGGTTAGGGTCAGGGTAAAGTTTAGGGTTAGGGTTAGGGTTAGGTTTAGGGTAAGGTTAGGGTTAGGGTTAGGGTAAGTATTAGGTTTAGCGTTAGGTTTAGGGTTCGGATTACGGTTAGGGTTAGGTTTAGGGTAATGGTTAATGTTAGGGTTAGGGTTAGGGTAAGGGAAAGGGTTAGGGTTAGTTTTAGGGTTAGGGTTAAGTTTAGGGTTCGGATTACGGTGAGGGTTAGGGTTAGGGTAATGGTTAATGTTAGGGTTAGGGTTAGGGTAAGGGAAAGGGTTAAGGTTAGTTTTAGGGTTAGGGTTAGGTTTAGGGTTTGGATTAGGGTTAGGGTTAGGGTTAGGGTAATGATAAGTGTTAGGGTTAGGGTTAGGGTTAGTGTTAGGATAAGGGTAAGGGTTCGGGTTAGGGTTAGGGTTACGGTAAGGATAACCGTTAGGGTTAGGGTTAGTGTTAGAGTTAGGGTAAGGGTAAGGCTTGGGGTTAGAGTTAGAGTAAGGGTTAGGCTTAGGGTTAAGTTAGGGTAACGGTAAGGGTAAGGATTAGGGTTAGGGTTAGGGTTAGGGTACAGATTAGGTTTATGGTTAGGGTTAGGGTAAGGGTAAGGGTTAGGGTTAGGGTTAGGGTAATGGTATGGTTTAGAGTTAGAATTAGGGTTAGGGTTAGGTTTAATGTTATGGTTATGGTTAGGGTTAGGGTAAGGGAAAGGGTTAGGGTTAGTTTTAGGGTTAGCGTTAGGTTTAGGGTTCGGATAAGGGTTAGGGTTAGGGTTAGGGTAATGGTAAGTGTTAGGGTTAGGGTTAGGGTTAGTGTTAAGATAAGGGTAAGGGTTCGGATTAGGGTTAGGGTTAGGGTTAAGTTCAGGGTTAGCATTAAGGTTATGTTGAGGTTTAGGGTAAGGGTAAGGGTTAGGCTTAGGGTAAGTGTAAGGGTTAGGGTTAGGGTTTGTGTTAGGGTTAGGGTTAGGGTAAGAGTTAGGGTTAGGGTTAGGGTAAGGGTAAGTGTTAGGGTTAGGGTTAGGTTTACTGTTAGGGTAATGGTTAGGGTTAGGGTTATGTTTAGGGTTCAGGTTAAGGTTAGGCTTAGGGTTAGGTTAAGGGTAAGGGTTAGGTTAGGGTTAGGGTTAGGGTTAGGTTAAGAGTAAGGGTTAGGTTTAGGGTTAGGTTAGGGTTAGAGTTTGGGGAAGGGTAAGGGGTAGGGTTAGGATTAGGGTAAGTTTTAGGGTTAGGGTTAGGGTTAGGATTAGGTTTGGGGTTTGTTTAGGGTTAGGGTTAGGGTAAGGGTTAGGGTTAGGTTTAGGATAAGGGTAAGGTTAATGGTTAGGGTTATGGTTAGGGTTAGGATTAGGGAAAGAGTACCGGTTATGGTTAGGATTAGGGTGAGGGTAAGGATTAGGGTTAGGTTTAGGGTTAGGTTAAGGGTTATGGTTACGGTTAGGGTTACGGTTACCATTAAATTTAGGGTTAGGTTAGGGTAAGGGAAAGGGTTGGGGTTAGGTTTAGGGTTAGGGTTAGGTATAGGGTAAGGGTAAGGTTTAGGGTTAGGGTTAGGGTAAGGGTAGGGTTAGGGTTATGGTTAGAGTTAGGTTTAGCTTTATGGTTAGGGTAAGGTAAGGGTTAGAGTAGGGTTAGGGTTAGGTTTAGGGTTAGGGTAAGCGTTAGGGTTAGGGTTATGGTTAGGGTTAGAGTAAGGGTTAGGGTTAGGGTTAGGGTTAGGTTTAGGGTTAGGGTTATTGTAAGGGAAAGGTTGGGGTTAGGGTTAGGGTTAGGTTTAGAGTTAGGGTAAGGGTTAGGGTTAGGGTTAGGGGTAGGGTTAGGGATAGGGTAAGGGTTAGGGTTAGGGTTAGGGTTAGGGTTAAGGTTAGGGTAAGGGGAAGGGTTAGGGTTAATCTTAGGGTTGGGGTTAAGGTTAGGGTCTGGGTTAGGGTAAGAGTAAAGGTTAGGTTTAGGGATAGGTTTAGGGCAAGGGTTAGGGTTAGGGTTAGGGTTAGGGTGAGCGTTAGGGTTAGGGTTAGGTTTAGTGGTTAAGGTTAGGGTTAGCGTAAGTGTTAGGGTTAGGTTAGGATAAGGGTTAGGGTTAATGTTAGGATTCGGGTAAGGGTAAGTGTTAGAGTTAGGGTTAGAGTTAGGGTTAGGGTTAGGAGTTAAGGTTAGGGTTATGTTTAGTGTTAGGGAAAGAGTTAGGATTAGGTTTAGGGTTAGGTAAGGGTAAGTGTTACGGTTAGGGTTAGGCTTCGGGTTTAGGATTAGCGTTATTGTTAGGGTATGGGTAAGGGTTAGGGTTAGGGTTAGGATTAGGGGTAAGTGTTAGGGTTAGGGTTAGGGTAAGGTTAGCGTTAGGGTCAGGGTTAGGTGTAGGGTAAGGGTAAGTGTTAGGTTAGGGTTAGGGTTAGTTTTATGGTTAGGTTTAGGGTAAGGGTAAGCGTTAGGGTTAGGGTTAGGGTTATTTTTGGGGTTAGGGTTAGGGTTAGGTTTAGGGTTACGGTAAGGGTTAGAGTTAGGGTTAGGTTTAGGGATATGGTAAGGTTAAGAGTTTGGGTTAGGGTAAGGGTAGGATTAGGTTTGTGGTTAGGGTTAGGGTTAGGGTAAGGGAAAGGGTGAGGTTAGGGTTAGGGTTTGTGTTAGGTTTAGGTTTAGGGTTAGGGTTAGGGTTAGGGTAAGGGTAAGTGTTAGGGTTAGGGTTAGGGTTAGTTTTGAGGTTATGATAAGGTTAAGCGTTAGGGTTAGGGTGGGGTTAGGGGTTAGGGTTAGGGTTAGGGTTAGGTTTAGGGTTTGGGTTAGCGTTAGGGTTAGGATAAGTGTTAGGGTTAGGGTTAAGGTTTGGGTAAGGGTTAGCGTTAGGGTTAGGGTTAGGGTTAGGGTAAGGGTTTCGGTTAGGGTTAGGGTTACGGTTAGCATTAAGGTTAGGGTTAGGGTTGGGTAAGGGTAAGGGTTAGGGTCATGGTTAGGGTTATTGTCAGAGGTTAGGGTTAGGGTTGGGGTGGGGTTAGGATTAGAGTTAGGCTTAGGGAAAGGGTAAGGGTTAGGGCTAGTGTTAGGGTTAGGGTTAGTATTAAGTTTAGGCTTAGGGTTAGGGTTAGGGTTAGCATTAAGTTTAGGATTAGATTTAGGGTAAGGGTAAGGGTTAGGGTTAGGATTAGGGTTAGGGTTAGGGGTTAGGGTTAAGTTTAGGGTTAGGGTTAGGCTTAGGTTTAGGATTAGGATTAGGGTAAGGGTAAGGTTTAGGGTTAGGGTTAGGGTTAGGGTTAGTTTTAGGGTTAGGGTTAGGGTTAGGTTACGGTAAGGGTTAGGGTTAGGGTTAGAGTTAAGGTTAGGGTTAGGGTTAGGATTAGGTTTACGTTTATGGTAAGGGCAGGTGTTAGGGTTAGGTTTAGGTTTAGGGTTAGAGTAAGGGTAAGTTTTAGGGTTAGGGTTATGGTTAGGTTTAGGGTTAGGGTTAGGTTTAGGGTTAGGGTTAGGGTAAGGGTTAGGGTTATGGTTAGTGTTAGGTTTAGGGTTTGGTTTAGGGTAAGGGTAAGGGTTACGGTAAGGGTAAGGGATAGCGTTAAAGTTACAATTAGGGTTAGGGTTAGGGTTAGGGTTAGGTTTAGGGTTAGGGTTAGGGTAAGGGTAAGGGTTAGGGTTAGGGTTAGGTTTAGGGTTTGGGAAAGGGTAAGGGTTAGGGTTAGGGTTAGGTTTAGGGTAAGGATTAGGGTTAGGGTTAGGGTTAGGGTTAGGGTTAGGGTAAGGGTTACATTTAGGGTTAGGTGTTTGGATTAGGGTTAGGGTTAGAGTGAGGGTTAAGCTTAAGGTTAATGTTATTGTTAGGGTTAGGATTAGGGTTAAGGAAAGGGTAAGGGTTAGGGAAAGGATTAGTGGTAAGGTTAGGGTTAGGGTAAGGATTAGTGTTATGTTAAGGTAAGGTTTAGGGTTAGGGTTAGTGGTAGGGTTAATATTAAGGTTAGGATTTGGGTTAGGGTAAGGGTAAGGGCTAGGGTTAGGGTTAGGGTAGGGCAAGCCTTAGGGTGAGGGTTAGGGTTAGGGTATGGGTTAGGGTTAGGGTTAGGGTTAGCATTAAGGTTAGGGTTAGGAATAGGGTAAGTGTGAGGGTTAAGGTCAGGATTAGGTTTAGGGTTAGGGGTTAGGTTTAGTGTTAGGGTTAGGTTTAGGTTTAGGGTTAGGGTAAGGGTAAGGGTTACCGTTAGGGTTAGTGTTAGGGTTAAGGTTAGGGTTACGGTTACGGTAAGGGTAAGGGTAAGGGTTAGGGTTAGGATAAGGGTAAGGTTTATGGTTAGGGTTAGGGAAAGGGTAAGGGTTAGGATTAGGGTTAGGGTAAGTATTAGAGTTAGGTTTAGGGTAGGGTATGGTTTATGGATAGGGTTAGGGTTTCTGTTACCATTAACGTTAGGGGTAGGGTAAGAGTAAGGTTCAGGGTTAGGTTTAGGGTTAGGTTTATGGTTAGGGTTAGGGTAAAGGTAAGGATTAGGTTTGGGGTTAGGGTTAGGTTAGGGTTAGTGTAAGGTTAGAGTTAGGGTTAGGGTTAGGTTGAGGGTTAGTATTAGGGTAAGGGTAAGTGTTAGGGTTAGGGTTAGGGTTAGGGTAAGGGTTAGGATTATGGTTAGTGTTAGGGTTAGGGTTAAGGTTAGGGTTAGAGTTTGGGTAAGGGTAAGGGTTAGGGTTAGGTTTAGGGGTTAGGATTAGGGTTAGGGTTAGTTTTATGGTTAGGGTAAGGGTAAGGTTTAGGGTTAGGGTTAAAGTTTGATGTTAGGGTTAGGGTTAGGGTTAGGGTTAGGGTAAGCGTAAGGGTTAGATTTAGGGTTAGGGATAGGTTTAGTGTTAGGGTTAGGGTTAGGGTTAGGGTAAGTGTAAGGGTTAGGGTTAAGGTTAGGGTTAGGGTTAGGGTTAGGGTTAGGGTAAGGGTTAGGGTTAGGGTAAGGGTTAGGGTTAGGGTTAGGTTTAGGGTTAGATTTAGGGGAAGGGTAAGAGTTAGGCTTAGTTTTAGGGTTGGGGTTAAGCTTAGTGTTAGGGTTAGCGTAAGGGTAAGGGTTAGGGTTAGGGTTAGTGTTAGGGTAATGGTTAGGGTTAGGTTTAAGGTTAGGGTTTGAGTGAGGGTTAGGGTTAGGGTTGGTGTTAGGGTTTAGGGTTAGGGTTAGGGTTAATGTTAGGTTAATGGTTAGGGTTAGGGTTAGGGTTACAGTGAGGGTTAGGTTTTGGTTTAGGGTAAGGGTAATGCTTAGGGTTAGGGTTAGGGTAGGGCAATCATTAGGTTTAGGGTTAGGGTAAGGGTAAGTGTTAGGGTTAGGGTTAGGGTTAGTTTTATGGTTAGGTTTAGAGTAAGGGTAAGCGTTAGGGTTAGGGTTAGGGTTATTGTTGGGGTTGGGGTTAGGGTTAGGTTTAGGGTTACGGTTAGGGTTAGAGTTATGGTTAGGTTTAGGGATATGGTAAGGTTAAGAGTTTGGGTTAGGGTAAGGGTAGGTTTAGGTTTAGGGTTAGCGTTATTGTTAGGGTTAGAGTTAGAGGTTAGGGTTAGGGTTAGGGTTAGGTTTAGGGTTAGGGTTATGGTAAGGGTTAGGGTTACGGTTAGGGTTAGGTTTAAGGTTAGGTTTAGGGTAAGGGTAAGGGTTACAGTTTGGGTTAGGGATAGGGTTAAAGTTACGGTTAGGGTTAGGGTTAGGGTTAGGGTTAGGGTTAAGGAAAGGGTAAGGTTTAGGGTAAGGGTTAGTGTTAGGGTTAGCATTAGGGTAAGGATTACTGTTAGGGTTAGGGTAAGGTTTAGGTTAGGGTTAGGGGTAGGGTTAACATTAAGGGTAGGTTTTGGGTTAGGATAAGGGTAAGCGTTAGGTTTAGGGTTAGGGTAGGGCAAGCATTAGGGTTAGGGTTAGGGTTAGGGTAAGGGTTAGGGTTAGGATTAGGGTTAGCATTAAGGTTAGGGTTAGGCATAGGGTAAGTGTGAGGGTTAGGGTCAGGGTTAGGGTTAGGGTTAGGCGTTAGATTTAGGGTTTGGGATAGGTTTAGGGTTAGGGTTAGAGTTAGGGTAAGGGTAAGGGTTAGTGTTAGGGTTAGTGTTAGGGTTAAGGTTAGGGTTAGGGTTACGGTAAGGGTAAGGGTAAGGGTTTGGGTTAGGGTAAGGGTAAGGTTTATGGTTAGGGTTAGGGTTAGGGAAAGGGTAAAGGTTACGGTTAGGGTTAGGGGAAGTGTTGGGGACTGACTGTGGGGTCAGTGACTTTGGACCCGCACAATTGAGTACACAAGGAAGTAAGCTCTTATCATGATTTTGGGCTGTGTCAATAGCTTCTCATTTTGGGTCCAACATGGAGAATCCGGAGCGAAAACAAGAGGAGGAAATGGGACACGGGGCGGTTTCTATGACTTGAAGAGCACGAATTACATATTGACTGTCTGAGTATAAGTTAAAGGGCTCGTCTTGTAACAGGACGAGTGCTTGTAAAACAGCCTCTAATTCCACCTCTTGGGCGGAGGAAAAACCCGTAACCCAAGATTGAGTTTTCCCATTAATGGTCAAAGCAGCCTTTCCATTAGAGGATCCATCTGTAAATACCAAAGCAGCAGAAGATAAAGGCGAGGCCTGTACTATGGAAGGAAATAGAAACGTATGACACACAGCAAATTGGAGAAGTTTGTTAGACGGGTAGTGATGCAAAATTTTCCCCGTATAATTGGCCCAAGCAATGGCCCAAGAATCACAATGGGCGAATAGCCAATCTTGTTGTTGTAGATTATATGGGACACAGATAAAATGAGGTTCCTGACCTAAATATTTACGGGAATCCACTCGGCACATATGTATCAAATTAGCTACCAATTCGTAGTAGGGGGTCAGCACTTTGCCGGGTGTTGATGGTAGATAAAGCCATAAAAGTGGGCCATCCTGCCACAATACAGCAGTTGGGGAGTGAGAAGTAGCTAAAATGTAAACTCCCCAGGGTTTAGAATAGTCACAATAGGTCATTTGTTGCTGGGAAATTGCCTTTTCTACAATTTGGATGGCGCTCTTGGCGTCAGGATTTAATTCGCGCAAGGATGTAGGGTTGGTATCTCCTTTTAAGAGATCAAAAAGGGGTTTTAACTCTCCTGTGGAGAGCTTTAGATAAGGCCAAAGCCAATTTATATCTCCTAAGAATTGCTGAAAATCATGAAGAGTTCTTAAGTGTGAAGTTTTTAATTGTATTTTTTGGCTTTTAAAATAGTGTGGGCCTAATATATGGCCTAGATATGTAAAAGGGGGGTGTTCCTGAACCTTTTCAGCTGCTATTATAAGGCCAAAGAGGCTCAGATCTTGCTTTAGTTGTCCGAAGGCTTGTCGTACGACGATAGGGTCAGAAAAAGCCAACAAGATGTCATCCATATAATGAACAATATAAACAGAAGAAAATTTTTCACGAGTGGAAGAAATGGCTCTAGCTACAAAACTTTGACATAAAGTTGGGCTATTTGCCATGCCCTGTGGGAGCACAAGCCAGTGATATCGCTTCATGGGTTCTTTAAAATTAACAGAGGGGACGCTGAAGGCAAAGCGCTTACAGTCTTGAAGCGCCAGGGGTATAGTATAGAAACAATCCTTCAAATCTATAATAATCTTATAAGTATCCTTTGGGATTGCCATGGGTGAAGGCAAGCCAGGCTGTAGGGCTCCCATCAGTTCCATGGTGGCGTTCACTTTCCTCAAATCCTGTAACAGCCTCCATTTACCTGACTTTTTCTTTATAACAAAAATTGGAGAATTCCATGGAGAGTTAGAAGGGGCCACATGCCCCAAGTCCAGCTGTTCCTGTACCAGCTGCTGTACTGCAATGATCTTTTCTAGTGAAAGAGGCCACTGTTCAACCCATACCGGTTGTTCAGAGAGCCAATTTATGGGATCAGCATGAGGGGGAGGGCAAACGACAGCTCCCGTCAAGGGATACCCTAATCCTTGTCTCGTAGGGTGAGACTGGGGTTGGAGTGGCTCTAGCTCCCCCTGTGCTGCTCGGCCTAGTCCCCTAAAGGGGAGGAGGCCTTGATCAAGTAACTGCTTAGTGACCGCAGCACTAGGACTAAACATATACACTCCCATTTTTTCCATGATATCACGACCCCATAAATTAATTGGCAGATGATCCAAGACAAATGGCTGAAAATGACCAGAGTGCCCTTCCTCATCTCTCCAAACAAGGATCGCACTGCTCTGCTGTGGGTCAGTTGCTTGCCCAACCCCCTGTAGGGAAGTCATAGAGGTTGTCAGGGGCCATTGGGCTGGCCAATGTTTTTTAGATATCACAGACACATCTGCTCCAGTGTCTAATATTCCTTTAAAGGGCTTTTCTTGTATAAATATAGTCATCTCAGGCCTCTCTTGTTTTATGCCTTGTACCCAATAGATATCAGAAGATCTAAATCCTCTCTGTCCACATGGGGAATTAGCAGTCTCCCCGCGGGGTAAAGGGACGAGTATTAGTTGTGCCAATTTTTGACCGGCTGGGATCGATACCACGTGTTTCGGGGCAGAGGCCATAACTTTGATTTCTCCAGTAAAATCCTGGTCAATTTTGCCAGGTGTAATCTGTATCCCTTTAAGGGCTGAGCTACTTCGCCCTAACAGCAATCCAGCCACTCCTGGGGGAAGGGGACCGAAGACCACCGTGGGGAGAGCTTGTGTCCCCATCTCTGGGGTCAATACTGAGCAGGTGGAGGAACAGAGGTCCAATCCTGCACTGCCTGGGGTGGCACGGAGGAGGCTGGAGACTGATCTTGGGGGGTTGTTAGAAGATGCACTTGTGGCCGAGAAGAGGGAGGGACTGCCCCATGGTTTTGCGGGGCCAGGGGCTGGCCCCCTCTCCAGTTTCCCGAAAGCGGGCGGCCATTGCGATCTGTTCTTGACCTGCAATCTTTAGCCCAGTGCTTCCCTTTACCACAGCGTGGACATGTGCCAGGTGATTTTTCTCTCTTTTGCCTGGCCTGGCGTGGGCATTGCGTCATCCAATGTCCTATTTGTCCACAAGAAAAGCAACGCCCTGGGGGTCTAGCATCCCGAGAATGCCGCTGACCTCTATATTTTAGAGACTCACTAACAGTCTTTCCTTGAGGAGCGGCGGCTAAAGTAAGGCCTTGTACATGGGAGGGTCCAATATCAGCACACAGTGAAATAAAGTCCGTGATTCCTCCCTTATTCCTATGGGGTCTGATAGCCGCCTGACAGGCGGCGTTGGCATTTTCATAGGCTATGTGTCTAACTATACTCTCCCTTGCATTCTCATCTTGTACTAGGCAGTCTGCAGTCTCCATTAATCGAGACAAAAATTCTAGATAAGGTTCATTCGGTCCCTGTTAACTTCTACTAGATTTTTTGTACGATTGGAATTGCGTAACTTTTTCCAAGCCTCTCTCGCCGCAGCATTTATTTGTAAATAGGCCTCCTTTGCATAACCCAATTGATCTTCGGTGTTTTTATAGGTTCCCTCTCCTAACAACTGATCAACAGTGTAAGGCAGGTTCTTAAACCTATTTGTTTCAATTTTAGCCCGACACTGTGCAGTGAACTCTGTCTCCCATAATAAGTACTCTCCTGCACTAAGGCATGCTCTGGCAAGCCGCTTCCAGTCATTTGGGCATGCAATACCAGCACACGCGGCCTCCAATATTACTTGAGTAAAAGGGGCAGTTGGCCCATATTGGGAGCAGGCATTTTTTAAATCCTGTAATAGTTTAACAGGAACAGGCTGATGGTATACTTGTTCATCATGATCAACTAAACTAGGGAAGCATCGAGGCCCTGAAATACCTTCCCTCTCTCTAGCAGCCTGAGTCAGGTTTAATTGCGATGCACTGTGCCTGGTTGTAGTGCCTGTTAAAAGGGACTTGTTGCTAGGGCCTTTAGGCTTGCCTAAAGGTTGAGAAAGGGATGGAGGCCGTAAGGCTGCAGCCGGAGGTGGTGGGTGTGAGGGGTAAGGTTTAGAATCAGACACCATAGTGGCCTGAGGGTCATATTTCTTTCCTACTTCTGGGGGGGCTCTCTGCTCTGTCCCCATTTTCGATAGAAGATGTAGCATTTCATCTAACTTCTTCTCTATCGTAGCCACCCGGCCCTCCAATGACTCATCATAACTTTCCTCCTTGGTATTCAGACCTGAATTCTGATACTCAATATCTACTGGTTGTTGTTCCCTTTGCAAGATCTCACTTAGACTCTCTTGGGCTGCGGCATATGGCTCAGCCTCAGGTTCTTCAGAAGGGTCCTTTAACTCATAAAGTTCCCTTAATTCAAGATTAAGTTCAGCATTTTCATGTAGAGGATCTATGTATTCACTTACTAAACTCCATACAGTAGCAGCCTCTATTGGGGTCTTCTCAGGGCCATATACATCATAATAATCTAGAATTCTTTTTCCTATCCGCTGCCAGGCTTTTTGGAATTCCTCCTCTATAGACCTCGGGCATGCCTCCTCGACAAACTGTAGGAAGCTCTGAAGCACCCCTTTTTCCACCCGCGTTCCGTGGGCTTCAAATAGGCCTGTTAAGATCGGTAGAAATAACCCATGGCTATTAGCTTGACCCATAATTTTTACTCCTGACTATACACTCTCTTAAGATCTTCTCTTAATAGTCCTACGATGTGTTACTCACCACAGGGAGGGGTCCTTCACCTTCATCCCAGATTTTCAGGGTCCCTGTTCGGGCGCCAGATGCCGGGGCCAACCGGCAGCAAACCAGGGTTCGCAGATTGGGGTTCCTGAAATAGGGGGCAAGGAGAAAAACAGATGGGGTTCAGGAGGGCTACAGCCCAAATCAGGAGCCACAGCTTAAGAAGCCTGTCGCCCAAGACCGTAGCCCAGTTTATTTCCAGTTCTCAATCTTAAATACACATCTTTTAACTAGGGAACTGCCAGGGGCTACATTCGTACAAACAGTATCAAGTCTGAAATAGGTTGAATGAGAAGCTATCAAGTCCCAAACAGGTTAAATGAGAAGCTATTGACACAGCCCAAAATCATGATAAGAGCTTACTTCCTTGTGTACTCAATTGTGCGGGTCCAAGGTCACTGACCCCACAGTCAGTCCCCAACAGGGAAGGATTAGGGTGAGGTTTAGGGTAGGGTAAGGGTTACGGATAGGGTTAGGGTTAGGGTTAGCATTAACGTTAGTGTTAGGGTAAGAGTAAGGTTTAGGGTTAGGTTTAGGTTTAGGTTTATGGTTAGGGTTATGGTAAGGGTAAAGGTTAGGTTTGGGGTTAGGGTTAGGTTAGGGTTAGGGTAAGGTTAGAGTTAGGGTTAGGGTTAGGGTTAGGTTTAGGGTTAGGGTTAAGGTAAGGGTAAGTGTTAGGGTTAGGGTTAGGGTTAGGGTAAGGGTTAGGATTATGGTTAATGCTAGGGTTAGGGTTAAGGTTAGGGTTAGAGTTTGGGTAAGGGTAAGGGTTAGGGTTAGGTTTAGGGGTTATGGTTAGGGTTAGGGTTAGGTTTATGGTTAGGGTAAGGGTAAGGTTTAGGATTGGGGTTAAAGTTTGATGTTAGGGTTAGGGTTAGGGTTAAGGTTAAGGTAAGGGAAAGGGTTAGGGTTAGGGTTAGGGTAAGTGTAAGTGTTAGATTTAGGGTTAGGGATAGGTTTAGGGTTAGGGTTAGGGTTAGGGTAAGGGTAAGGGTTAGGGTTAAGGTTAGTGTTAAGGTTAGGGTTAAGGTAAGGGTAAGGGTTAGGGTTAGGGTTAGGGTTAGGTTAAGTTTAAGGGTTAGATTTAGGGTTAGGGATAGGTTTAGGGTTAGGGTTAGGGTTAGGGTTAGGGTTAGTTTAAGGGTTAGGATTATGGTTAGTGTTATGGTTAGGGTTAAGATTAGGGTTAGAATTTGGGTAAGGGTAAGGGTAAGGGTTAGGGTTAGGGTTAGGACTTAGGATTACGGTTAGGGTTAGGTTTATGGTTTGGGTAAGGGTAAGGTTTAGGATTAGGGTTAAAGTTTGATGTTAGGGTTAGGGTTAGGGTTAAGGTAAGGGTAAGGGTTAGGGATAGGGTTAGGGTTAGGGTAAGTGTAAGGGTTAGATTTAGGGTTAGGGATAGGTTTAGGGTTAGGGTTAGGGTTAGGGTTAGGGTAAGGGTAAGGGTTCGGGTTAAGGTTAGGGTTAGGGTTAGGGTTAGGGTTAGGGTATGGGTTAGGGTCAGGGTAAGGGTTAGGGTTAGGGTTAGGGTTAGGGTTAGTTTTAGGTTTAGAGTTAGGGGAAGGGTAAGTGTTAGGGTTAGTTTTAGGGTTGGGGTTAAGGTTAGGGTTAGGGTTTGGGTAAAGGTTAGGGTTAGGTTTAGTGTTAGTGTAATGGTTAGGGTTAGGGTTAATGTTAGGGTTAGAGTGAGGGTTAGGGTTAGGGTTAGTGTTAGGGGTTAGGGTTAGCGTTAGGGTTAGTGTTAGGTTAATGATTAGGGTTAGGGTTAGGGTTAGAGTGAGGGTAAGGGTAAGTGTCAGGGTTAGGGTTAGGGTTAGGGTTAGGGTTAGGGTAAGGGTAAGGGGTAGGGTTAGGATTAGGGTTAGGGTTAGGGTTAGAGTGAGGGTAAGGGTAAGTGTCAGGGTTAGGGTTAGGGTTAGGGTTAGGGTAAGGGTAAGGGTAAGGGGTAGGGTTAGGATTAGGGTTTAGGGTTAGGGTTAGGGTTAGGGTTAGGGTAAGTGTAACGGTTAGGTTAGGTTTAGGGTTACGGTTAGGGTAAGGGTAATGGTTAGGGTTAGTGTTAGGTTTAGATTTATGTTTAGGGTTAGGGTTAGGGTTGGGATTAGGGGTAAGGGTTAGGGTTAGGGTTACGGTAAGTTTTAGGGTTAGGGTTAGGGTAAGGGTTACGGTTTAGGGTTAGGTTAAGGGTAAGGGTTAGGGTTAGGGTTAGGGTAATGTTTACGGTTAGGGTTAGGGTTAGGGTAAAGGTAAGGGTTAGGGTCAGGGTTAGGGTTAGGGTCAGGGGTTAGGGTTAGGGTTAGGGTTGGGGATAGGTTTACAGTTAGGGTTAGGGTAAGGGTAAGGTTTAGGGTTAGGTTTAGGGTTAGGTTTAGGGTTAGGGTTAGGGCAAGGGTAAGGGTTGGGGTTAGGTTTAGATTTAGAGTTAGGGTTAGGGTTAGGTTTAGGGTTAGGGTTAGGGTTATGGTAAGGTAAGGGTTAGGACTGGGTTAGGCTTAGGGAAAGGGTAAGGGTTAGGGTTAGGGTTAGGCTTAGGGTTAGCATTAAGGTTAGGGTTAGGGTTAGGGTTAGGGTAAGGCTTAGGGTTAGGTTTAGGGTTAGCATTAAATTTAGGGTTAGGTTTAGGGTAAGGGTAAGGGTTAGGGTTCGGATTAGGGTTAGGGTTAGGGGTGAGTTTTAAGGTTAGGGTTAGGGTTAAGGTTAGGTTTAGGGTTAGGATTAGGTTAAGGGAAAAGGTTAGGGTAGGGTTACTGTTAGGCTTAGGGTTAAGTTTAGGGATATGGTAGGGTTAATTGTTTGGGTTAGGGTTAGGGTTAGGGTTAGGTTTAGGGTTAGGGTTAGGGTAAGGGTAAGGGTTAGGGTTGGGGTTAGGTTTAGGTTTAGGGTTAGGGTTAGCGTTAAGGTTAGGGATAGGGTTAAAGTTACGGTTAGTGTTGGGGTTAGGGTTAGTGTTAGGTTTAGTGTTAGGTTTAGGGTAAGGGTAAGGGTTAGGGTTTGGTTTAGGTTTAGGGTTTGGGAAAGGTTACGGGTTAGGGTTAGGGTTAGGGTAAGGATTAGAGTTAGGGTTAGGGTTAAAGTGAGGGTTAGGGTTAAGGTTAATGTTATTGTTAGGGTTAGGATTAGGGTTAAGTAAAGGGTAAGGGTTAGGGTAAGGGTTAGTGTTAGGGTAGGGTTAGGGTAAGGATTAGGGTTAGGGATAGGGTAAGGGTAAGAGTTAGGGTTAGGGTTAGAGTGAGGGTTAGGGTTAAGGTTAGGGTTAGGGTTAGTGTTAGGGTTAGGTTTAGGTTTAGGGTTACGGTTAGGGTTAGGGTTAGGGTTAGGATTAGGGTTAAGGAAAGGGTAAGGTTTAGGTAAGGGTTAGGGGTAGGGTTAGGGTTAGGGTTAGGGTAAGGTTTAGGGTTAGGTTAAGGGTTAGGGTTAGCATTAAGTTTAGGGTTAGGTTAGGTAAGGGTTAGGATTAGGGTA